>JBBPDC010019183.1:0-12926 GCA_037974485.1 Hemigrammopetersius urotaenia | reverse complement strand
CAACCCGGAAAAACTATCGGCGTGGATTTTTGCCGATAACCGATAGTTCCGGGAATCAACTATCGGTGCCGATTAATTGGCAAAACCGATACATCGGTCGACCTCTACTATTTATCAGTCTTAGTGGAGATGTGGACAGATTATTGGAATGGAGCTGGGTTCAGAGATGGAGAGAGAGAAAGGGAGAGCAAATCTCTGGATTGGAGCATCATCATGACCTGACAGTTATCCAAATCATGGACCAAATACCAGCCTAACATGAACAGCATGAACTGCAATTACATCCAGAATTACCACAACGCATGTGCTGCAGTAATTATCACCGTTACTAGTAGGAATAACAAAGAAACCTGAGTGATCTTGGGTTGAATAGTCAAACAAAACGTCCATTCCTATCCACTTTCCTTGTTTTTGTCTGACTGAGTAGACAGATACATTCACATGCTAGTCAGCTCTGCCAATATTTATGAGATAGATAGACAGACAGACAGACAGACAGACAGTCCTCCTATTCTTGTGTGTATTCATCACAAAACGTAGTTTGGAGACCAAAGAGACATATCAAAAATTATGTTAAAACACTGTGACCTGTAGTGTGTCCAAGACACACTGGTGCCTTGTCTTACAAAGCAAAATATCACATATTAGAAAAAGAGCAAAATTATAACTACCATAAATAAAATTAGATAACTCTACCTAAATGTCTAAGCACTTCATCAAACTGTCTTAAGTTAGTCTTCATGACATGTTTGTGTTCCGCTGGAGCCTGTCAGCACTCTTAATTCCATAAAACCCAGACCAGTGGTGCTTTGCGGGATTATTTCTCACAGAGAACCCCCCCATCCCCCACCCCAATGCTGTGATGTCATGATGGCCCTCTCCGGCTGAACTCCCTTGCGTTCTCGTGACTTGGTAACGAAACAGCCATCAAAACATGAAAACCACAAATCCTCTCATGGGAATCCTGCTGCAGCTAGCATGTCATCTCAAGGGAACCTGGGGGGGAGATGGGGGTGCTCTTTAGACCCTGAGGCTTGATTGGCAGCCTCAGGGAGAGTAAGATGCTCTGAGATCCCTTTTCCACCACTTTTCTCTTTTTGCCTAAGAGTATTCCATGTGTTTCCACTGCTGGTTCGAAAAATGGTTATGGACTCTGGCCCCAGAAAAGAGGTAGTGAAAGAACTAGTAATGGAATGTATTTTAGGGCTGGGAATTATCCTCACGTAGAATTTACAGGTTGCAATGCACCAGTTGCCAAAAAGAGGAAAACTTTTTTTTTTAGAAAAATTAGATGTAACAATTGCAAAACCTAAATACCAGAGCAAATTCTAACAAAACAAATATAATAAAAATGCCTTTAATGTTGACGGATGATGGACAGATTCTATACTAAGCAAGCCCACCCCCAGTTCCACAGTTTTTCAGCTCTAAAATCAGTGGCTGGTTCTAAAATTTGCCAGAAACCAACACCAGCTCCATCCCAAGACTAAGCTATCGTGTTTTTGACCACACAGCTGATCTCATTTGATAGATTTATTCTACAGGGCCTCTGTCACATGGAATAGGAACCATGGTCAAGTGATGGAAAACAACAGGGCGTTTATTTTAACACAGTCCAGAAACCATTTTGACTGGTGAGCTTGTTCATGACACCCCACAACAGCTCAACTCATTATGAGGTTTGGAGACGCAACAAACAAACAAAGAGCCCAGTCATGTTCAAACAATGGAAGCATGGGTTTCCACAATGCCAGCAACTTTCTGGCAGATTCATAAGATTAATGGTCCTGAGTAGTGTGTCAGTTACTATTCAGTAAATATGAAGTGATACGTTGACCTGCTACGCTGTTACGAAAGAATTGGACGTGTGTGTTGTGGTTAATTGCTAGCAGGACCTATCATATCTGGAGTCCTACATATCTGCAGTACAAAACACAGTATTTCTTTTTATTATAACATATTAGTTTATGTCAAAACTGATTGACTTCTAAATTGTGATCAAGATGTTTAGTGGATTTTAGACTTCCAAATGAGGTTTTATGACATTACCTTTATCTATGACTATAATGGTTCAATGACATATGGTTCCTATGGCTATAAAAGCTTTGTCAGAAAAAGTGCTCAGTGAACATTCCACATCCAGCAGTCTCTGCGTTCATAAAGAAAAGCAAGAACATCATTTTTGGCAGTTGAGAACAAGTTACCTTTGCTTACTATCCACTACTCTTGGACTAAAACGAATCTGGATTAGTTTATAAACCAAGATAGATTGTCTCAGTATTTTTATGGAGCCAGTCACAAACTCCCATTGTGGAATCAACAGTTGTGCTGAAAACCTGAAAACAGCAATAACTTTCAGATTGTATACAGCACTCACGGAAATAGTGGACCAGTTATTGTGTACCAGCCAGCACAGAAGCAAATCTTATATCTCGCTCATCTCTTATACATCTTTTCCTATGTACTCGTTGGCACTTACCCTCAACTGTTTTTCTTACTTGTGTATTAACTCAGAATTTTTTTTTACTTTAATTGAAACGCATGTGAAAGAGTAGAGACAATATAAGTAGATGTATTTATGGTGTGTTTTTAACTTTGTCTGAAAATAGTTTTTTGTCATGTCATATTTAAAAAACCTCATTACATTCACTTTACTTGCATATTATTATTGCCAAGCTAATCCAGAATATAACCATAGGTGTCACTTTTGTATAGATGCTTTTATACAAAAGCCTCAGAGTGTATTTAAGTATAGTTTTACAGGTATTTTACATTGATTAATGTTCCTCTGGGTAAGAGCTGAATGCTGTAAATGTAAACAAATGAATCTTTCACGAATATATGTAGTTCGCCCTGCGTTCAGAAAGTCGTGGGTTTGATTCCCAACACTGCTAGGCATCTCTGAGGTACCCTGAGCAAGGTACCGTCTCCACACACTGCTCCCCGGGCGCCGTGTTCGTAGCTGCCCCCTGCTTCACTTGGTAAATGGGTTGAATGCAGAGATTGTATTTTGTGCTGTTCACACTGTGTGCTGTGGTTGTTCACGTATGACAGAATGGTCACTTTCACCCTGTGATCCCAAGACTGCTAGTAAAACCTCCTGAAGTATTCTTGAGCAAAGTACCATCTACACACTGCTCCTGGGCACTATGTTTCTGGCTGCCTGCTGCTTCACTTGATGAATGGGTTAAATGCAGAGAAGAATTTCTGTACACTGTGGTGTGTTGACGAATGACAGAATGGTCACTTTCACTTTACAGAAGGATTAACATAAAGCTCATTGGGGAAAAGGGATCATTTAAGAACCCAACCCATTGAGCTGCTAATGCTAAAATGGCATTACCAATGTGACATCCCCACTTTCTTGCAGTGTCTAATTAAAATGGCGACAATGTCATTTTTGTATCGTAATGTTATTTGATTTTGTAACATTTATGTATACACATCGTGAATATGTATAAATGAACATTTCATCTCATGATTTTATCTCCATCCTTCATCAACAAGCAGTTTCATCAACAGTAAAAGCTAATGAGATTAACAATGCACGCCAGTAATGAAGAGCCTCAACTGTATCAGTATATTGGAAGCAAAATGTGCTCTGAAGGAGCTAAGCTCCACAGAGAGATCTCCAAACTCCAATCTTCCCATAATGAGATCATGAAGACTTCACCTTGCCCAGTAAAGGAACATAGCAAATAATACATTTACGGCATTTAGCAGATGCTTTTATCCAAAGCGACTTCCATTCCCTAACTACAGGGCACAGTCTCCCTGGAGCAACTTGGGGTTAAGTGTCTTGCTCAGGGACCCAGTGGTGGTTTTGCTGAAGGTAGGATTCAAACCCATGACCTCTTGGTCTGGAGGCAAGTATCCTACCCACTGAGCTACCTCCACCCCAATAATAAACCAGTCTGGAGAGAACACCGCTTTATAATTTCACTTGAGAAATTGGACATGTTAAGCACAAACAAAAATAATGAATCTCCAAACTGAGTCATTCGCTGATGAATGCCAGATGCTGAGAATGATGTTTGAATATAAAGACTAAAGGATAAGACACGAGCATTTCCTTTATTGTTGACATTGTTAGGTTCCCATGTGAAGTGAATCACTACAATGGTTTTCTTTGTGATTAGTTCCACTTGGAGTTGATGATAGCACAAGTCGAAGTTCATCTCATGGTAAGATAAACCACAGTCAAAACATGAAACATCACTTCTCAGCAGTGGCGCTAACATCACACTTCCAGCAAACAGGCTTCTCTCACGCGGGTCTAGGACTATTATCCCCTAATTAGATTTTAAAACTTTAATGACCATAGTAGAACATAACATGGGATGGGTCAAATGACATCATGAACTTAAGAACCAGACATGGACCTTAAGTGACATAAGATTAGAACGGAGCGCCAGTGAGAAAACCTGCGTGATGTCTGGCTGTTATGACAATGAGTTGTAAGCATGAGAGTCTTTTGCTATTATGATGACTTTGAGTCCAACCTTAAATGAGGTTGGTTCCATAAATTTCCGCTATTTGATCAAAAAAATATGCCATTAATAAAAACAATGTAGTTGTATTTGTCTGGAGTGTGTTTCACACAGTCAGAATGTTTAGCTATTAAATACAAATTCTAAGTGCTTTATTTGTTTACTTGCTATAAAGTAAAAAAGCTGGGAGGATGTCTTCTAAGTGTAGTGATTTGGTCATTTTTGCCAGGTTGTACAAGGCTTTAATTACGCAGCTTCCCAAGCCGGATACCTGAGCATCCCTCCACTGCAGCTGCAAAGCCTCCAGTTCCGCCCGACTGACCGATCTCTGCTATGAGGCCTCAGTTGATGAAAGGAGCCTTTCCACTATGGTACCCTTTCCAGGTCACCTAAATCACTTTATGCCATGGTCTGTGAACCTTTTTCCTTTTCCTGCCAGCATCTCTTGTCTGCATCTCTTGGGGGGCGTCGACTTGTGCCTCTGATGTTGATTCGTCGTCAAGTTGGCTTTCCATTAATGTCTTAACACACACACACACACACACACACACACACACACACACACACACGAACACACACGAACACACCACACATACACACACCCACACATACACACACACACACACACACACACACACACACAATCAATTGAAAGAGCTGACGTCGTTGTGTTTGGAAAAGTTCAGAGAAGTCGGTGCTCTTGTAACAGAACCCCAACAGGAACCAGACAAAAGTAGGATGTGAAAAAATATCTTCTTTAAAAGTGCATATAGAGCATGCAGGTACTGTGCCATCCGGCTCATTTCGGCGAATGGGTCCACTGGTATGAGCTCTATTCTTTTTTTTCTGTACATGTCACTGTTTTGACAAGTAACTGAACCTTGAGCGGGTTGTCTGATTCTGACGGGGGGGCCACCTGCACTTCACAGTAACCATGACGAACAGTAAATATGACCCCTAACTCTGATTCAACAGTCTGGTCTCCAAAACCAAACATAAACATCGAGTGAGTTCAGGAAACATAAAAGGCTTCGCTGACTGCAGTGTGCAGTTACTTTAGGTGTGATGTCATTACCTGTGTGACAGACCGTCATAGATCAGGGAACAGAGTCTTGATAGGTGGGACTAGACATTACACATTGTTTGTTTGTGCATTTTTTTTTCTAGCTTCATTTTTACAAACTGATTTTCATGTTTTATATTATTTGACTTAGGTTCCAATAGGTTGAAATAGGTTCCACATGCATTCCACAAGATTATTTAATAGTCTTGAGAAAAAAGTAAAATAAATCTAAAGTTTACGACATTTCACTGACGCTCTTATCCAGAGTGACGTACATCAGTGCTCATAGAGTCCACATCTGTTTCTTAAAATTTGTAAAGCAACTTAAATCCATGTCCACTATTCAACCATAGTACTGCATGTTCGGTGCACCCGACCAACATCTGTCAAACAATACCTGACCAACACGAGTCAAACAATACCTGAGCAACTCTGCAGATCTGATTGGAAGAGGGAGTTCTTTCCATCACTGGGGGGCCAAGACTGAGATTCTTGACACGTCGCCCTCTTCTTTTGAACACCCCCTACAAACCTCACCCAACACACACTTATGGTTAAAAAACAGCTGATTGGTTAATAAATCATTAATGATTTTTTAAATCAGGAAACAACTGAGGCTTATTTAAATGATTTAAACTCTAATGCAGGTAGACCAGCATCCAGCCTTTTCAAATAAAGCAGAATGGATCCTAAGCAAAAAGAGTGAAGACCTGAAATTATGTTTTAGGACAAAATTTTAAGTTTCTTTATTGCATTTAAAGTTTTAAATGGTCTTAAATCATCTTGTACCTTAATAAACGTCTGTCTGTTTATATTCCACCATGTGGCCTTAGATCTATAGATACTGGCCTTCTAATAAATTACAGAAAAAACTGAAAGACCTTTTTTGTCATTACTCTCCAAAAGTGTGGACTATTACTATATTAGGCAGTAAAGCCAGGTACACAGGGCCCCCTAGGGCTGCATGCTCGGGCCTCTGCTGTTCACCCATGACTATGTAGCACAGTTCAAAGCACATCATCAAGTTTGCTTGGGTGGGTGGGTTGTCGACTCGACTTAACTTTATTGAGGGATTAATCAACCAGAAGTCATTAATGCCCTAGTGTGTGTGTGCGTGTGTGTGTGTGTGTTGCATGTTGTTACTTGTAATTATTACTTTTTGGGTGTGGTGTTTAAGTTGATATGTCTCAGATCACTAGCAAAGTACCAAAACACATTTAAAAAGATAGTTGTAACATTGGGAGGACACAACTTGATCACTCATCACTGAACGGCTCCTTAGTGGAGTTCGTACAGAGGATGAAGTACCTTGGTGTTCACATTGTGGAGAACATCGCATGGACCCTCAACACCGGCTCCATTGCCAAGAAGGCCCAACAGTGTCTCTACTTCCTGTAGATTGTTTCTTGCACTCTCTGTTGCTTCCTCTCATAATCTCAAAATTGTGTCCTATCTGCACTTGTATAATCTTGTGGTGTTCTGTTTCTGTTCTTGTGTTGCACCATGGTCCTGGAAGAACATTGTTTCTTTTCACTGTGTGCTGTGTATATGGCTGAAAAGACAATAAACCTACTTGACTAAAGATCTAAAGGGCATTTTTTGGAGGTCAGTTTTGACATCATTTCTGACAATGACCATGGACAGGAAATGCTGAGGAAAAATATAGCCATATCTGCCCTTTCTATAAATCAGAGAGGGCCTGGGAATGACCTCTGAGGACCACTGAGAGAGGGAGGGACCTCAGCTGAACCTCTGAGGAGAGAGACATTGCAATTCTTCCCAGACGCCAAGGCCTCTGGTATAAAAGAGATAACGTCTAAATATCACCCTAACAGTCTAAATATACTGTGAGACAGAACATTTAGTCAGTGTCAAGTGATGAATGAAAAAAAGGGAAAAATATAAACTAACAAAAGGAATAAAAAAAACTGTGACCCTGAATGCCCTGCACACAGCTTAAGGACTATCATGTGATGGGTTAGCATTAGCGACAGCCAAAACAGTGATGGTAAATAAGAGACACTCTCTTCACTGATATAGGACACTGTTTCATTTTTCAACCACGGTACTTCAGTAGAATCACAAAAAATATGAGCTTTATTTTGATTTGCATAGCTCTTGTAATGATGCTTGATTCCCAGGTTAAGATGGGGTCGCTAAATAGGTTGCTACAGGGGAATTTTTTGAGAGGGAAGTCTTTATTGTTCCAACAGCACTGGAGGCTAATATGGGATCGTAAATATAACAGCGGACTGTGTGAATCTAATAAATTAAGCTCCAACTTTAATTAACTGTGTGTATTAAAGGAACAGTTGACACAGTCAGTTTAACACAAGCCCAGATGTAGTTGATTACAGTCGATGTTTGCTTCTATAGATTCTTCTATAGACACTGAAGGCTAGCAAATAATGGAAGCAAGATGGAAAGTGTGTGAACGTGTTTGTGTGTGACGGCCCTCTGAAGGACTGCTGACTTGTCCAGGATGCCTCGGATAGGCTCCAACACTCCCCTGCAACCCCAGGTTAAGAATAAACTGGCTCAGATAATGAATGAATCAATGAATGAATGCATTTGGATTGTACAAACAGCATTTTAAATCATCACACACTTCCCTCAGGGGGTCAAGTAAGCTCACATAGACCTGCTTATGTGATTATTGACACTGTATGACACACTTCTATAAAAAATTACAGAGAGATTATAGACTTATTCTGGCTACTACTATGCTATCAGCTATACTATCTTATGTTTATAGACAAAGGGGAATTTTTATAGACAACAGGAAGGGGAACATTAGTTTAATTGGTTTGTTTGCCAAGCCTTCCTTTAATGGGCAGCCTCTTACTCATCCTCACATTTTACACGTGTTTTTCTCACCAGAAAAGCATGCATTCCTTTCTCCAGAACATCTCAGACTTTGACTACAAGTGCTTTTCCTCAAACATACCTTCTCCAGAACAATTTTGAATTAGAGTGGAAGAGTTTCTACATGCACAAATGTACACTTCACATAGTTGAAGTTGTCGAACAGCATTATCCAAAGAGATGCCATACTAAACATGTCCAAGGATCCAGAATATTGAGTGGAAGCCTTGATATTTCTGACACATTTGTAGTTTCTGCTGAGCTCCGCGGTATGAGCTTAAAGAGCCATGCTATCAACCACCTAGCAACATAAACATGGAAAAAGCTATGAATCTTTCAGTTCAATCTGGATGCAACTGCTGGCCCATGCTTGAGCAGAACCATTGAGAAAGACCACAGCTTTGATTCTCAAATCCCACCAGCTCAAAGTGACCCATGTCAGGCCACACGTCAACCCTTACATCACCACTAAGTGACCATTCCAATCAAGATGTGTTCTTGTGATGTGCTGTAGTTGCCCGTCTGTTTGGCCTCAGGGTCGCTGTGTGTTTGTGTAAATTAGCCCACTGCCTGATCTTCAGCAGGAGGTGTAATCACAAACAGTCCTGAAGTCTGCAGCCTTGCACACACAGTGGATGTAATCGTACATGGCAAGGACTGGCCAGACTAATCAGGGGGTATGGCATAAAGAAAGAAAAAAAAAAACAACATTCACTACCCTGGAGGAAGAGCTTAGTATTAAAGCCCCACCGGCTCCATAAAAGTAGAGGATGAAGGTTTGAAAGCATCTACCAAGAAAAAAAAAAACATGGCAGGGATTGTAAAAATGGCCTTATTTGGCTGACAACATCAATTCCTGGATGCTGAGTTTATTAGGCAGTAAAACACACATGTGTGAGGGAATCTGCATGTGTGTGAGGCCAGACATCAAGAGGTAGACAGCAAGAAATTTAGCTCTGGCCTTGTTCCTCTCTTGATCTCTTTGATCATCTCCTCTCTGTGTCAGGAACCACATAACACACACTCTCACACTTTTAGGATTTGCAACCCTTATGAAAATATGGATTTTTTTCATTTTATGAAATACATTTTAAGTTCATTTGTTTTCTTGGGTTTTGATTTAATTTTGTGTGCTATATTACAATATAACGTCCAATAGCACTGTTACAGTAAATAATTACAGTAAATAAGCCGTTTTCATAGGTTACAAAACTACATTTTCCCAGTAAGCTTGCTTGCAGCTAATGTAAACAGAGGACTAAAGGTCACACATCACTACATAGTACTTGGAAGTATCTACTAAAGCTTGAGTCTTTAGTGCTAAAACTGTATTGGGGAACTGAATTTTATATACCTCAAAGCTGTATCATCAGTAGTGAAAAATGTTTGATGTAGTCATTTTCACTCAGACAATAGTACACTCTCACACTGGAGTGAGAAAGCCCTTCTACGGCATTCCTATCCAAAGAACCACTCTGCTTGGTCTATAATATCCCTGTTCCTCAAACTTACTCATCAAGGACCACACAACTCAATGCCCAGCAGGGATTCTGCCAGAAGAAACTCATTTTAAAACAACTTGAAGCTAGACACATGCCAAAAGTTTTGTTTTTCTCCAGAGAACAAGCAGTATAGAACTTTGCCCTTGGCTTAGAATTTGTTTGAAAGCTGGTAAAGTAGAACAGAGCCTGGAGGGGACTTGAAGGGAAAGGAGATTTTTGGACATGGGAATGTTTCCATGGAGTTGTTTCCTTGCACCCCCCCCCCCTCCCCTTCATGTGTTTAAATCATAAAAGATGTTTTTTCTTAACCTTAAGAGTAAGACGTTGGGCAACAAGGTGTATACGTGTGAATGGGTCGATAGGTGGGCCACTCAGGCCTTTGATGACATTTTAATAGACTTCAACACTGTGAAATGTCAGAAAAGAGATTTAGCATGACCTTAGGCCACTTACATGCCTAATTTTACAGTTCCATGAGCTTACACATTCATACATGCAGCAGAAACAGAAAAACGAAGGGATGCAATTGACAAATAAAGCAAGAAACAGCATTTTTTGTGAAGCCAGTAAGGGAATTGTAATTCATTTTCATTGAAAAGATGATCTTGAAATGTAACTTAACATTTGCTCCTTTCTGTCACTCACATCTCCACCCTTGTCATGCACCCCCCCATGATCCGTGTATACACCTGTGATTTCATAACCTCTCCTTTCCCCAGGTATTCCCCATCCTTGCCATGTTTATGTAGCCCTCACTTAAATTCTTAAGTGAGACCCACCCTGACTATAATACTCATTATGTTTCCTGTTATGTTTATCCCAGTTACTCTGTTCATTGTATGGTTTTTTTTTTATTCAGTGTTTGTTTTTGCTTTATATCCTTCATGTTTGTCTTAGTTCATAAGGATCCACATTTGTATGTACACCCGCCTCAAGTCCTCCCTACACAACATCTCATGAAAACATGCCTAATCACTCTGGCTACAAATGAAAACGTTTCAACATCAATTCTTGAACAGTGGGAAAGACAAACAGGAACCTTTACCCTTTGTAGTGTGACAGTCTAAGAATTGTCTAAGAACAGTTATGTGGTGACAGGGGCACCAAATGACACCCTGACAAAAAGTCTAGTATTTCAGAATTTTCAGCAGCACACATATGTAGCCATGATTGACAATTTCTTGACTAACCGGTCTCCTGGCCAAGACATGGCAAGGATTTATGGCATCATCATTGTTTAATCTGACATGGTGACCGTCACGAAAGGCAAAAACAGTGTAGCATCAAACATTCTTTATACCGAAATGTCCCTCTTCCTGGAACTCAAACAGTTCAAGCTCAAGCAACTTTTAGAACACAAAATCATTCAAACTCTGCAGAGTGAAAATGAAGTGGCTGGCAGGTCAACCTTGTTTGCTGCCTTGTCTGTTCTAGTTTTCAAGATTAAAAACATGACTTTTCCCTGAATTCAGTCTTATCACACATTCTTCTTTGTCTTCTTCCCCCTCTTGCCCCTCTGAAATGCCTCCTTATGGAGGTTTTATGAGTGAAAGATCACCAGTGAAGTGTCTCCCCACACCTGTGCAATAAATCAAGAGCAATTCGAGCTTTTACGTAACTTGGAGCCTGAGAGAAAAGGGACGGAGATCAAATGAAAGAGAGTTAAAGGGAAAAGTAGATGAGGCAGGTTAGGAGCAGAGTGCACAGCCCATCAAAAGTTTGTCATACGAATAACTTCTACAATAATCATATAATATAAAATATACTTTATAATATAGATTACACATTAAATACATTCTTTTAACAGCCTGTAACTTTGGAAATGTTTTACATGAGATATTTGAATGTTGCTGATTTGATGGCATTCAGACTCTAAAGTATTAGTGAGATCAGGTACTCATGTTGGAAGATTAGTTCTGAATCACAAACACAATTCCAACACATTCCATAGGTATTGCATGAAGCTCCAACAATCCAGAGATCACAGTTCCACTCCTCCACTGACCAATCATGGGGGCTTCAAACATCTCTAGTCAACACTGACATTGAGTTTGTTGACCTCATGACTCCAGAGCTCGTCAGTGTATTTGCTGGGGTGGGTGAGGAATTTCCTTGTGTAGGTGTTAGCCTTAGGTTAAAGCATCTCATGACATTTGAAAATGTTGGATTTTCTGGTGTAGAATGTGGGCTGGGATAGTTATGGGCCAACTGAGGAGTGGATGAAAGTATCTCAGCAACTCCTTGGGGACGTGGACCAGGGGATTGGTAAAAATGTGCTTCAAAGTCTTCCTGGCCCCACTACAGTGAAGTCCCTTGAGTAGATGACCTTTCAGAGAAGGGGGGCTTAAGGTGCTTGATCTCCACCAGAAGACTTAAAACTCCTGAACTTTCATCTCTCTTAACTTTGGAAGGACCATCTGAATAGAACATAAACTATGCAAAAAAGTAGGTCAGGACAGTGTTTAGACTGCCTCCCTCCAAACCCAATTATGGCAGTGTTTTTTGTATTTCACAAGGGAATATTGGAGAGTAAAAAAAAATCTGAATATCAGTCCAAGCCTTTGTTATTTGATCTGTATGTCAAGTCAGAGCGCTGGGTTCTATCTGCATGAAGCACTAATGCAAAAAGCTCCCGCCACTGCACTGCAAAGCAAGGAACGCTGGGAAGGAATGAATAAGTCAAAAAAATATTACTGAGAATGAAAAAAGGATTTTTATACCTCTCTCTGTTCAGCACTGTACTTTTGTACCATTTTATGCGCTTCACTGGACTTGAACTCTTTGAATTTCAATTTTAAAAAAGCTTGAAACACTGGGGTGTTCTAAAACTTGAAAGGATGAAATGGAATAGAATGAAAGAATGAATGAAAGAAATAGGAGAAAGGGGAAAGAAAAGAAAAGAAAGGCAGAAAAACAAGATAAAGTGTAGTGAAAGTGACAATCTGGTCATACGTGAACACACCACAGCACAGTGTGAACAGCACGAAATTCTTCCTCTGCATTTAA
>JBBPDC010019128.1:0-11072 GCA_037974485.1 Hemigrammopetersius urotaenia | reverse complement strand
CCTCCCTCCACCCCTCCCCCCCCCCCCCCCCCCCCCCCCCCCCCCCCCCCCCCCCCCCCCTCCCCCCCCCCCCCCCCCCACCATCCCTTCCTAATTCTTCTGATTTAAAAGGTAAGGTCTGCTGTCCAACACCCAGAGGCCTAATAAGAGCTTACTTGAATGTTTCTATCCAGATCTAGGTACAGGGAGGAGCACATTTTTACTTTTCAAGACTTTATTAAAGAATTAAACACAAAAAGGATGAGGAGTCTGTTCAAAAGCAGCTGATGTATTTTTTTAGTTCCCATAAATTAGTTAAAAAGCCCTTCTCTTTAAGCTTTAGCTCCTCGTTGCTAGTTGCTAGAGAGATCCTATTGACCAGTTATTATTTGAATCTGTTTGGGAGAAAGACTTGGTTTGTCCTCGGTTGTCCTGGGCAGTGAAGAGTTCAGCGCTCAGACATGAAAAGATGAGTGAGTGAGTGAGTGAGTGAGTGAGTCAGACGGTTCTGTGCATTTCAAAGGCAGACACTTTTTTCACAATCTTTCTGCATAGTACATGAGACACACGCACAAAGACAAACATGGACACAAGCACGAGCCTTTGTTCTAGAACATTTTGTTGAGACCATAATAAGACCTTTACATGTAAATGAAAGCACACACACACACACACACACACACACACAAGCACTCTCTGCTTGGGTTTAAATAATCAAAGCCAATGAACACTCACAAATTCTTCCCACACTCCTGAAAAGACAAAGAAAAGGATCACAGTGTTTTATGATCACTAACAATCCAGTGAAGCTTCCCAGCTATCGCTCTTGTGTTTAGTTGTTTAGTTTTCCTTTGGAGATCTGTCATGGGCTGTGTGTGCGTGTGTGTCTGCAGTCAATAAAAAAATGCTCTTAATGCTGGATTGGGCTCGGCTAAATTGAGGTGAACTCATCCAGCTTTGTGAATGGAGTCATCCAATTTGCTGTGTCCACCACTGTGTGTCTGTGTGTGTCTGTGTGTGTGTTCCTATTTTAATGAGCATTATCCTCACACTGGTAAGCCAAATTGATCTGCTTTCTGAGAGAGTGTGAAGAGACAGGCACACAGTGTGTGTATGTGTGTGTTAGTGTATGCATGCGTGTGTGTGTGTGTGTGTGTGTGTGTGTGTGTGTGTGTGTGTGTGTGTGTGTGTGTTGTCTTATACTGTTGTCTTGCATCTTAAGAATGTCCTGATTTTGTAGGACAACTTGAGAAACACAGGGCTAACCAACAGAACCCACAACATGAGTTTGATGTTAAAATCTTTTTTTTGCAATGTTTTTAACTAAAAAAAGAAAAAAAAACATTTCTTTCTTTGTTGCTAAGATCTTGGTTTAGGTACAGAATATTCTGATTAAATGTTGATGCTTGCACTTATATTCCACTTATAATATATACAGGACATTTTATTATTAAAAGTGCGTATGTATGAGGGATATACATATATTTCTCAAAAAAAACAAAAAAAACAAAAAAAACCTTGACTTCCCACTTCTCTACAACTTGTGGTGTTCTTCTCTATGGCTTATGTATTGTTGGGTTAGGTGTTGGCTAGTTATTATGGGACAGTTGTTGTATAGATGCTCTGACTGCAGTATCTTAGTTAAATAGTTGACATGGATTTAAGCTGTTTTTCAGGTAAGAAACAGTCGTGGAATTCTTAAGCACTGATGTACGTTGATCTGGATAAGAGCGTCACCTAAATGCCGTAAATGTAAATGTAAATGTATATACAGAGACAGAGAGAGAGAGAGAGAGAGAGAGGGAAGGGGAGAGAGAGAGAGAGATACTTATATATAGAGAATATATATGGAACATCTTGGACATATGCTAGCAAAGTATAGTTGGTACACCACAAAAGACACACACACACACACATACACAACCACATACACACACACACACTAATCCAATCTGCAGTCTCCAGTCTCCCCGCGCACTGTTAGGTGTAACACCGTTAGTTGTGACATTAACGCTTCTGATCCTGTGACTAGAGCCGTGATGTGAACAGGGATTCTCCAGTCATTTGGTGCCGTTCATTTATGAAGGCATCACCCAGGACTGTATCAGCATCACCGGTGGATGTGTATAATCTGCATCTGTCAATCACACTATACAATGACCTCTAGGATCAATTACGTTTTCTGATATTGATTCTGGCATAAATAATGAAATAATGGTCCAATGTAGAGCAGATCAAATATCATACCTCCATACTTTTAAGGGTTAAATCTTTAAAAAAAAAAAAAAAACCATTTCATTTCAGCCCATGAAACCTGGACAAAAGTGGTCAGAAAGTGGCCCACTAACCCAACAGGCCAGGGTTCAGCTGCCACTCCATCACACGGATCCCACTGGCTGGCTCGAGATTACGCCAGGGTCACTGCAACAGCTCCATTAAAGGCAGGGGAAATGAAAGACGAGTGGAGATGGCCTGTCAGCCCCCAGCCTGTTACAGCTGACATATGTCTCTGCTCTTGCTGAATTCACCAGCGGCACGAACAACAAGGAAAGACAAGAGGAAATGCAAACACATGGCAAAAATGAAATGCAAAGCCCTTCAGATCTTCAAAGGATTGAGATTAGCGCCCCTCCCCCCTACTTCCACCATAATGGAGTGGTGTCAGCTTCGCCCTGACACACCCATACGCTGTTCCTTCAACAGAGGAAAACACACAGAGGGACAATGTAGGATTTACACTGATTATATTTGTAGAAATCTGATTTTAATAATACACCCCAAGAGTTACAAGGGTTAAAGCAAGACAAAAACAAGTCAGATTTACAGTTTCACACTTTCATTCAGTTCAAACATGCCTACGCAGCCCCTCAGCACACAGCAGAACAGATTTCAGACCCCCCCCACATATCCAGCTGAAAACATAAATGTTTAAATGCTGGAAAAGAGACATCATGGGTACCCGTAACCCTAGTAAGGATTGAGCGGTTACAGAAAATGAATGAATAATAAAACATATAAAACTTTTGCTCAGGCCAGATTTGATGTTTTATATCATTCCACCAAACAAACAGCAATTGCAGATTACAGTAATTGAGCAGAAGTGTCATAATGTCTCTGGTGAAACACAACATTGACTCTCTTCCCTGTTCAGCTGCAGCTCCACTGTGGCGCTGGCCTTCCATTGTTATTCACACCTGCAGTGTATTCATGGACGCATTCATGCAAAATGTATATTCCTCGGTGTGGTTGCACATGTTTTCCAGTGCAGTTTGGACGACAGCCCATTTTGCAACCCCTGTTTTGTACTTTCACAGTGATTTCTGGAGGTGCCTAATAAACAAGAACCTCTTTAGAGGGTGCGAACTCATTTTCACTTTAAAAAATCAATCAAACATGTAATTTAATCAGGGTTCCTCAACCATTTACTTTGGGCCTTCGTTATGTGCCTTAACTATGTGATAATTGCGTTGTTTTTCTTTGCAGCACTCTCACTTGCTTCCATAAACAGCAAATAACAGTCCAAGTCGCCCCACCCAGCAAGCCATAATACCGACCTGCATTACCTGTTTACCTGCTATGATCATGGATTTAATCCTGGCCATAAATGATTGTGCAGATGACACAGGGGAACCCACCTTGCATAGGCCTCTCCTCTGTCCTAATTGTAGAGTAACAGTCAAGATAAACTGCTTCTTTTTTTATCTCATACTGGAGCTTCTGTGGTTATCAAGTAGTAGACGCTTGTCAAGAGGCCTGGTTCTGCTGGGACACCCCTTAGTGTACCATTCTCTTTGTCCTTTCCTTGGTTTTGGCTTTCCCCTGTTTTCTTCCGTGTTTATATTCTCCATGTGCCTTTGTTTATGTGTTTCTTCCATGTGAGTATGTTTTGTTCTTAGCCCCACCTTTAGCCCCGCCCCTTGTTATCCTGTTCACCAGTGGCTTGTCTCCACCCGGGTGTTTCTCATTTGTTTAGTTGATATATAGAGCCCATTTTTGTTGGTTTTTGCGTGGTGTTTTTGCCCCGTGCCAAAATGCCCTCGACTGGTTTCAGCAGCTCACAACTCCACACTTGCTCCTCCCCAACCAAGGGCAACTGTTTAAAGCGGAGACTGTTGCTCCCGATCCTGTTGTTCATGTACTACAGTGTCTCAGTTCCAACAAAATTAACCTCTAGGCACACTTAGCTGTAGCTGTTAGCTGTAATCGGTCATTAATCTTGGTCATGAAGGCCTTCTCTTATTTATCCCCGTAAAGACATTTTCATTTCTTGCTCTCCGGGTCGACCTGAGGAGGTTGGCTTCCCCTTTTCCTCCCGTCTTGGTTCCTCCCGAGGTTTCTTCCTCCAGCTGAGGGAGTTTTTCCTTGTCTCAGTCGCCTTTGGCTCGCTAGAGGTTCGAACTTGGACACTGTAAAGCTGCTTTGTGACAACATCGTTGTAAATTTAACTGAATGGTGTTTTTCTAGCTGTCGTTTCTTTTGCTCAGTTTTTGCCCCATGTTTTTTGCTTTTGGTTACTTCGTGTTTTTGCCCTGTGTTTCATGCTTTGTGTGTTTTTCCCCTTCATGTTTATATATATTCCACCCCTCACACTAGGTGCTTCATTTGGTTTTGTTAGTCACTGTTTATTTTCTAGTTTAACCTCCCGTTTATCAATCCCTGTATAGAATAACATGCTTATTCATGCTTGATGTCTCCGTGTGACCCTCAGTTTGAACTTCTTACCATCACTGGGGGTCAGATGAGGTAGCATTTGATGAGGACTGGCCTTAGCCCATGCAGTGCTCATGCATTTGATGGTGCCTGTCATTGCAAACTGTCATTCTGCCAGACTTGGCGTTGTTTATAGATAGCTTGCTAGATATCCACGTTTGCTGGCTACCAGCTACATAAACCCCTTCCACTTGAAATATAAACAGCAATATTAATGGTTGTCTATTAGAGGCTGAGTTGAGAAGGCAGTAGTATTCTTTCTCAATGATGTGTGCTGTGCCACTGTGCCCCTATTTATTTCTAATGAACTCTCTGTGGTTTTGTTCTGGAGTCAAGCCTGCATGCATATAATAAATCTTAACCATTACACACTTGTCTCGGTGCATGTTGAGTTCTTAAGTGATCTCGAATAGCCTTGCCTAAATGGTATTTGCTTTATGACAAACCTGTACTAAGGCAAAAGAATGGAAGTACAGTAATAGTGTCTCCCTTGAAGCCTGTTTTATCCATAATTTCACCATAAAATGGTGAGTCATACAGCATCAGAAATAACAGAACTCATAGGAAGCATGTATTTTGTTACTTTCTAATTTATGTGAGATTCACTTCTATTCCTTCCTAGCTCGCTCTAAACTAACGCCTAGCAAACACAGCACTACTTTTAAAGGTCTCGCTACACAGCTCACATTTAACAACATAGCTACATTCACTCATGCAGACAAATCCCACCGCTAATAAATAAACAAGAAGTGTTTATTACACCCCAAAAGGGAGTTGCTGTTGCTGTTGTTTCTGCAGTAATTCATGCAGAAAAAAAACAAAGGCAACGAAAGCCATAGACCCCCCTATACACAGATATAGAAAGAACATGACCAGAAAACTGCTGTGAATATTAACTCGGAGAAGGCTCCAAACCGAACTGCAGTGATAGTGAGCAGCGGCCTTGGATGATATTTGCTGATTTTTTTCAACATATTTGTTATTCTTTTGGTTGCTCATGCCTCGTTCCCTTGTTGGTTGCTCCATATTAGTTATCTACTATTAAAGGTCTTCAGACTGAAAGACTTGTTGCAGAGAATTTCACACATGCTTGAAAATACTGGGGCATCTGCAACCACTCACAGCTTTAGAAAATATTCAACACCACACAAGACGAAGCAGATCGATTTGTTTCAAAGCTGAACTAAGCTGATCAAGTTAACTAGGTCCTCTGTTGTGATTCCATGTTGAGCTGCTTGTGAGCAATGAGGAGTGAAACGGGAAGTAAATGAAATACACTTCTGTAAAAACAGTTCACACCCGTCCACAAAGACAGCCATGCAGTGCTAAAATTGACAGCTCAAAAGCAGCTTTCTTAATATGAGAAATTCTCAGTAAACGACTGAAGAAGATCATTTAAATGACAAAAACACATTCACGAATGCTGACTTGCTTTTTCAGCTACAAAGAAAAAATTCTAGTTTGCTGTCAGTTTTATAAAGTGCATACATATCCATCCCACAAACAGATCCCATTAACAGTATTGAGGAAAAAATGCTCGGGGACATCCAAAATAGACAGAAATGATATTTTATGGCTGCTGTGAAAAGGGCTTACAGAAGCAAACTTCAGACTCAACTGAACTTACTTTTGGGGTAAAGAGGAAGCTTTTATTGTCAAACTATTTTTTTAAAGGTTAAAGCCTTCAGATGATATCCAGCATCAGCAAGCAGTCTCTGAGTCACAGTAGAGACATTCACGGGTATAGCATCACCTCAGACTAGAGCTCATCCTGGAGCTCTCATGCATGAAGAATGCTGACCCAGAGACTCGTCCAGTTACGTCACTGAATTGCTTCTGAGCCTTTGCTCCATGCAAGCAGTATAATAAATCTTTTACCAACTTGCAGTGAGAGGCACAGGGCACTTTGCCAGTAAAGGACACATCTATGCAGCATACTGTGCGCTCCGTACAAAACAGGCCAACATTCTATAGGACTGCTGCTCCAGGTGGACCTCCCTCCTATTTTGTGTGCCTAATCCGTCCATCACCATGAGGGAAGGAACTGGGCCAACGAGCCGCTTCCCACTGTAAAATATTCCCTCATTTCGCACTCGGTTTGGAAAAAGACAATTCGCTGACTCCGGATTTGTGTTAGAGTCAGCGTTTTCGGGCTCATCTAAATTTGGCTAGCTTCACTGCATTCGCAAAAAAGCCACGGCGCTCCCAAGGGATGACCAAGTAGGGGAACGGTTATTAATTCTGTAGCCCGTCTTGTGGAGCAATCTAACGAAAACGTATCTGGGAATATATGTGTGAAAGATTCATCAGCATTCGTGAAGCCTCGGTGCAGATGTTCCTCATTATTAAAACATAGCGAAAGTTCGCTGCTCGATTACATTCCTCCACAACATGTAAAAAGGTGCCAATCAAGGCCCATGTCTCAAGAAACACACAAAAAATCCTTATTCGAGTAGAATGTGTAGCCAGCGTTGCACAGCACACTTCATTAACTTCAGCTGGTGTTGTTTCAGTCATGATTGATAATTTACAGTCATGACATCTCACAAGCATTTGAGACACTCCCTCACATGCTTTTCTGAAGGTGAGAAAAACCCTGCGATGCTTTTGCTGTTCGTTATGTCGACGGCCTCTGCATTGCAGCGCTATGAGTTATTCATGGCTGCCTAGTATTGACTCCCTAACCAAAAAAGTTTGACTAAAGATTCATAGTGAATCTCCTCAAAGTTTCACTCTATACACACTCGTTTTTGCTGTCAGGTTAGTCTAAGAAAGCACAAACCCTTTTCCGAGGATGCATTGATTTGTAACAAAACCACTTGTGTCATAATTATTTAATGCATTTATTTGTTTGTGCAACCTTCATTTGCCAAGATAACAGAGATGAACCTTCTATAATGCCTCTATAGATTACAGAGCAGTCTGAGAGCACTCCTCAATATCTTTAAACCCTCCAGGTGACAAGTTCAGCTCAGCTCCTTTTCTCCTTTTCAGCTCAGCTCACAGGTGTATGTGATTCTTGTCAGGGGACTAAAACCACATAACCCCCCCCACTCCCCCACCCCTCTTACTCTTGTCTTAACTCTTGACTTTTCTATGATTTGTGGTGTTCAGGTATTATTTGACAGATGTTGTTCAGCACTGATGTACGTCGCTCTGGATAAGAGCGTCCACTAAATGCCGTACATGTAAATGAGTTTGCGGTCACTAAACCATATGTTGTCGGAACGTTGTCCTGCTGGAAGATCCAGTCTCAGTTTACTGAGAATCAGAATTAGAAAACTTTTTTGATCCCAGAGGCAATTGCTCAAAATCCATAATGCTGTATATCCAAGCATGGTTCCCACAGGGGTGATGGAGGAAAAACAGCCCAAAAACATTACACCCTCCACCATAGCTGACAATGTGGATAAGGCATTCTGTGTATAACCATCATTCCTTTTATGCCAAACCCAATGATTCCTATCAAAAAAGCTGTTTTTGTCTTCTCTGACCATAGAACTCACACATCATCCAAATCTCCTTCCATCTTCCTCGGTGTGTCTGTGGGAAGAATAAGCATCCATCCTCCAGACAGGTTCAGTACAACTCCTGTAAATACTCCTAAATCATTCCTCTATTAGTTGATAAGGGCAATTTAAGGCATGTAGCTGTTTCGTAGCTATTGCTTCATTTAGGGTCAACATACGTTTGTCTTATTAATCAGTAACTCTATAATATTATGATCATGAATGACTAAGGATGCATGACGCATGGAGTCATGACGCAAGAATTCCTGACCCTCCAGGCTGACTGTCACGGCTCGGCCAGTGGCCAGTAGGGGCCACTGTTTTGCGTTTGTTGTTGGGGTCTTTCATTTTGACGTTCGTTTATGCTTTGTGTTTCCAGGTGTCCTGTGTTTAGTTTAACTGATTTGTGTTTGGTGATTGGGGTACGTTCTGTATTTAAGTTCTAGTTTAGTGGACCACTGTATTGGTCCATCGCCTCACAATTCACGTTTCTTGTTCATGCCTGTAGCGGCCCTTGAGCCAGGTTTTGTTTTCCTGTTCCTGTTTCACGTTTATGTTTAATAAAGAAACATGAGGTCATGGATGCCTGCCTGCCTGCCTGCCTGCCTGCCTGCCTGTTTCCCATGGGGTAAATCACGGCAGCGGGTTAACCCCGTCTTCCGTGACACTGACTCAAAACTATTTCTATGGTGGCAATAATTGTGAGACATGATTTTGCTGTCTTTGACTAGAATTATTTGAATTAAATGTAAATTTTTCCCCAAATTCTTTCGTGAGGTAAACAGCCACGAAGACATTTTTCCTACTTATTTTAACCATCTTTACCAAAGTTGACTGCATCGCACTTGATTGGTGGCTAACTCTTTCCAGTTAATTGAAAACACACTGTGCATGCACATAGACAGGGCTCTGCATACAAGCGTGAAGCTTAGTAAGGATTAATTGGATTACTGTAGTTAAATCAGAAAGCGCCAAATTATTAAGTCTTCATGAGGAAATCCTATTTCCGTCTAGCACTGCAGTCAACACTAGTAGTTACATAACGTTATGTAATGAAGCACACAGCTACACTGACCTCTCAGTCAAAGCCAAAGTACGCAATTAGGTACAGAATCAGAGTGCCAACTCATTTGGTTCTATATTTACGGGCTTAAAGTGTTCAGCGCTGGTCGAAAGTCAAATATAGCAGCGGGGGTTGGGTAATGTACATGCTCAGACATGGGCCCGCAGGGACAGTTCTTTTTGTTTCATTTGGTTCTTTTACTCATACATTCTGAAAGAAAGAAACATGTTTTCTGAAGTCATCCTTTAAGTCTTGTACGTTGTGAGGTGGGGCCTCCATGAATTGGGACTATCTAGCATGTTCCTTGGGTGCTAGATAAACTAGTCCCATTTTTTTTCTTAGGGGAACCATCACTACTGGGCAAAATGTGCAATTCAAAACATTATTGTCAACCACTCCACTGTGTACCTGTATGTATACATATCCTCATTGTGTACAGACTCATCACTTAGTCTACTTTTGTTTACGTATAGTCTACAAAGATATTTATCTAAATATTTTACAACACAGATGTCCATATTCTATATCTCTAGATTGTATAGTGTACAATTTATACTGCGCTGTTAGTATAATATTTTATTTTTATTCTATATTTTTCTGTTTTATTCTGTTGTTTCTTCATTTTTAACTTTGTTCTGTCCACTTTCTGCCGTGGCAAAACAAATTTCTCACTTGTGGGACTAATAAAGGTTTGTCTTATCTCTTATCATGGTAAATTTGAGTCCAAACCTTTATCTCTTACTCATGTTCCTCAAATCTTTCCTGAACATGTTTGCAGTGTGGCAGAGAGCACTAACCTGCTGCCATTGATGAATGGATGCCTGGACCAAAGGTGTCCCAGCAGAACATTGCCCAGAGCATCACACTGCCTCCACCTGGTGCCATCGCTTCCCCAAGTAAGTCACACACATGCACCAGGCCATGCAACTTCTTGCTCCAATTTCTGATGCTAATCTGGACATTGTCATTGCTTTCACTTAACTTCACTTTTATAATCATCAACACAATAACAATATGCAGTAATTATACCACACAATAACAATTCCTGCAGGCAGTCTCATTAGATATGAGTCCCATCGCACTGGGGTACAGTGTATCATACATTACAGTAGGAGTAAACATAGTGTGTTGCATGTAAGGAAATTGTACATGAAAATAAGTGAAAATTCTGTCATACGTGAACGGCATGAAATTCTTCCTCTGCATTTAACCCGTTCACCAAGTGAAGCAGCGGGCAGCCAGGAACACCCAGGGAGCAGTGTGTGGGGGTGGTACTTTGCTCAAGGGTATCTCAGAGGCGCGTAGCAGTCCTGGGAATCGAACACACAACTTCCTGATCACAGCGCGAATGCCCTGACCACTAGGTTAACAGTTGTCATTCGATGCCATTCGATGTGAGAATTAAAAAAACTGAGGAATATGATCTGCTGTATAGTTTACAATATATAATGTTGTAAATTGTGGAGCATATTGTGCATTCAGAAGGGGTTGGGGTCAGCATGAGCACCCTGACTGGTCTGTAACTGCACAGCCCCATATGCAGCAAGCTGTGATGCACTGTCCATTTCTATCAGAGCCAGCATGACTTTTTCAGTGGTTTATGCTACGGTGGTTCTTCTGTGGGATCAGACCAGAAGCTCCAGCCTCTGCTCCTCATGCACATCAGTGAGCTTTAAGCACCTTTGACCTTGTTTCTGGTTGACTGGTGGTCCTTCCTTGGACCCCTTTTGGTAGTTTACATTTACATTTACGGCATTTATCAGACGCTTTTATCCAAAGCGACTTCCATTCTCTAACTACAGGGGACAGTC
>JBBPDC010019117.1:0-12929 GCA_037974485.1 Hemigrammopetersius urotaenia | reverse complement strand
CTTATTTCATTAAAATTCAGAGCAAATAGGACAAGCACTCATGTAAATAACAATATCCCTAACTTATTGTGAGTAGTATAATTGTTTCCTCTTTTAAGTTCATTAATCTGTAGTGTGTTTTCTAGGTCCATCACATAAAATAGAATTGAACATCCATTTAAAATCCAGTTTGTAAGGTAACAAAATAGAGAGAATGCCAAGGGGGGTGAATACTTTTGCAAGGCACTTATACTCTGTGTGAAGTAACCAGACTGTGATGTATGGTTTTGATGGTAAAAATGTAACATTAATTGATTTGCCCTTTGCTTTATTATTACAAATTTTTGCAGGCAAATGAACTCACTCTGTCAATCATTGTTGTCTCTGCTGTTGGCATGGCAACAACCAAACGACCAGCTATGTCCTAGCAATACATAATTTTTGAAGTCTTCATTAGGTATGGCACAAGCATCTGCAAAATCAGCTCAAACTGGCCCACAGCTTCCGTTCATGAATGAAGCTGTGAAATTCTCTGTTCTCCTTCCACTTTTCCAAAACGGAGCAATAATGATGTCTCTGTCAATTAAAGACATTATGCCTTTTTTGCACAAACAATATGGTACAGTACATGCCAACATCAATTGATTTTAGCTTTACCTTAGCTATGGCTACACAACCCCTTGACATCCACACAAAATTAGATCATGGTCCCCTTACTCCCTCTCTGCTATATCTAGTAAAAGCCCATATCACTGTAAACATCCCTTCTGAATATTCAGAGCTGGCTGGAGTTTTTAATCCCACCAGGGCAATCAGTCTCCATCCACACTGGACATTGGACTGTGTCATTGATCTTGTGCCTGGAGCCAAGACCCCTTGGTCACGTTTTTTCTAATGCCCTTTGTGTGGGTCCTTGGGCAGCAGCTCCTGAATCCACTGACAAACCCAAGGTATACCCAAGGTCCTACATGGTGTGAGATGGCCGTCAGCCAAGCAGTTATTTGGTTTTAAACAGATAGACCAGCACAGGAGGGAGGCACCTACTTATCAACTGGTTACAGGATGTGTTTGTCAACCTAGGATCTAAAGAAAACCTTCTCAGCTTCAAACTAACTAAATTAATTGGTCATTTTACTTGACACCATTGTTAACCCAGTTTCTGTGAAGTTACAGCTGCCCTCCCACACGTGCATTCATGCCATGTCTCCCTTTTGAGGTTGGAGCTTTGGACAGGGGTTTGAATGAGCTGGCCCTTTCAGAGGCTGGGGAATCAGAGAGCACCCCAGTGTATTGCAAGTGCTGGCTCCTGGACTCAAGGAGACAGTGATCCCAGCCCAGGTTATCTTAAGTCAAGAGCTCATTACTGAGTTTCTTAGGGCATGACATGATGTCCAGGATCGCCTTTTCTCAGTTTGTCGCAGTGAGAGAGTACCCTCGCAGCCCCCCCCTTGTGGCAGCGCTACTCTGGGGGTACTGTCGTGGCCATACCTCACGGGCCACACCCCTAACTGTCTGAGTACTGAGGTTGGTATTTCCCTCTCCCCCATTTGCCCTCCAATTCTGATTTCTCCTTCTCACCTCATTATCTATGACTCTTCTATATTTCTATCTCTCCCTACTTTTACCTACTCTGACCTGGATTCTAGTGTCTGTTCTCCACCATGCCTACTGGCAAGGGTGGCATTTGTATGTTTGTGTTCCCCTCAAACAGTAGACCAAAGTAGTACACATGGCAGTCCTAACAAACACTGACCAAGCTTACCTAAGTAGGTGAACCTGGTATTTCCTGGGCTTCCCTCCTCTACACCATGGTGGGTTTCAAAGAGTCTTCTGAAACAGTTTCGTTTTGCTGTTTGGCTGAAGCAGCACTGTATCCCATGCTTTGTTCTGGGGCTTTATCAGTGGAGCTACACTGCGCTAAGCGTTTCCTTTGTATGCATTTCCTCGCTAAGACACCTGAAGCTAAATCTCACAAGTACCTCCTGCACGTTAAATCGGCAGCCAATTGTCTGTGTGTTGTTACTAATGTTTACTTCATTTCAAGTTCTTCTTTCTATTGTTAGCTCAGTGTGATGTCCAGGAAACCATGCCGTCTCAGGCAGACAGGTTGAGACCGAGAGCCAGGATTTACTCTGTGCTTCTGTGACTGTCAGAGATAACTGTGTGGTATTTCAAGAGATTAATTGAATGCCACCCACTTCATAATCAAACTGCAGTATTTCTGTCTGCTTGCCCAAAGCTGTCATGGAAACAATGTTAGTAAAATGAGCTGGAGAGTTGACAACAGCCTGGTGACTGAGCACTGGTGGCCAGATAATTGAGGCTGTGGTCAGTATTTATCAAAAAGGCTTTGAGCTTACAGCTGCAGACTGCAGGAAATGGACGGATGTACTGTATGCTTTGACAAACTATAAAGGCTTGATTAAATATAAAGTGATCTGTGTTATTAGCATTTTTTTGCAAAAATGAAAAGCCACGGCATAATGTGCTAATAGCTTTTTGTGCCTGTTTTAAGCAGAGATCTGCTCAAGGCAAGCGCACCAGCGGGGGTTTTACGTGGCCTGCCAAAGGGTAAACAGGTGCTGGGCTTGTGTTTGGACAGGTATAAGCTCAAGACAGGCAGGTGGGCAATAAATAAGCTGCAGATCAGCCAACGATTAGTAATTATGACTGCCACTGTACTGTATTCACATAGCATTTCACTTAGATTTCATTTAGATTTCACCAATTCAAAGGAAACTTGGCATGATTGTAGTTTCACATGGCTAATTTGGAATGAGTGCTTTGTGAACATAGGTGGATGTGACCCTTTGTGCTACCACCCTCTAAAGCACATTATTGGCAAAAGCTCAACAATCATTTTGAACACTTTCTGGTTCTCCTCCTCAAACACATTAACTAAACCTAAAAATTAACTGGCGAGGTGAACCAGGTGTGTCTGAGCAGAGAACTCACCCAAGTGTGCTGGACCACAGCCCCCCAGGACTGGAGTTTGACACCCCTGCTCTAGGAGATGCATAATGCTAGCTTATTACAACTCAGCTGTGGAGTAGCTCACCTCATGACTAGTGCTGCACAATATATTGAAAATTTACCGTCATCTCAATATCAACATGCGCAATATACATATCGCCAAAGACAGACTGAACTGCAGTAAATGGTGTTTTTCCAAAACTCTTCACCCAGAGCCACAGAGAAGAGGGCAGAAACATCACTGGGGCAGTTTCTTCATCTTCTGTGCTGCTGTTATAGATTCTTCCTTTAGCTATTTTTTTATGGCTAAGAACTTACTATAATTTAAATTATGTTTACATTTATTTAAGTTTTAAAATGATGTTTTATGGGAGGCATTAAAT
This sequence comes from Hemigrammopetersius urotaenia, assembly GCA_037974485.1. Classification (NCBI taxonomy): domain Eukaryota; kingdom Metazoa; phylum Chordata; class Actinopteri; order Characiformes; family Alestidae; genus Hemigrammopetersius; species Hemigrammopetersius urotaenia. Next base: position 9,594 of record JBBPDC010019117.1, on the reverse strand, counting down.
TAAATTAAATTCTTGCTGGAAAAAACATGCTGGAATGGAAATATTGCATTTCATTTTTTTCTGCATAGACCGGTCAGCGTCTGGAGTCTATATCTCCAGCAAATCCAAAGCAGAAAAACATTAACACTATAAAGGCTAAGTTTTTACTCACTTATCACATGTGATATGGCCATCGCAACACTACATTATCGCATGTTTTCCTAATATCGTGCAGCCCTACTAGTGACCAATGTCAATGCAAAATGCACGTCATTAGCTAATATAACTTCACAAATAGTGCCACCCTGCATCACTTCTACACTGACTGAGCTACAACTGACACATTTCAGCATTTCAAGAACTGCTGAAGCTAAGACTTTGAAATATTTCTGCTTGCTACATTTACTCGCGTTTCCTGAAGGTCCATTTGACTCAACACAATGGTCACAAACAGCAAATCAAACTTCAGCAGCCAATGCATGTCCATGTGAACGGCCAATCTTAATGAAATTCTGGCAGTTCATTCATAAAGCAGTCTAAATGCTATTTGCCCAAGTTTCCTCAGTTCCTCTGATTTGATCTGTCTTCAAACTATATTATCATTAAATCCTTATGCAACAGTTACAACATTCTAAATAGAGTTCAGTTCCTTGAAGTTAAGTTTTGCTTGAAAATACACAAATTGTTTACTTCCCTTTTCCTTTCACCTTTGTGGCTTGGTGTGTGGAGGTGCAATGGGACTCTTAGGAGGTGCATATGCCAGTGGTGCTGACACCAAAGTAGGTGGGTGCAGTTGGGTGTGATGTAGCATTTTAGTTGCAAATATACTCCTAGATACAATTACATACAAATCTGGCTCACAAGCTTAAACATTGTTTATCACAATAACACTGTTTGAACCCTCTAGGTATTTTTGTGGGAAGATGTGGAGTAAAAAATGCAGTGATGGAATATGTGCCTGCAGTCATTCTCACACTCTTTCTTTCACAGACTTTATTTTGTTAGCCGCAGTGAGATAACAAACCTGTAGAAAGACATTAACACCATCTCCTCATCATTAAACTTTCATTTTTACTTTTGTTTCAACCCTGTTGCCGAATCCATGGCTGGATCTAAAGCCCTAAGCGATGTCTTCTTGATTCCCGTTTCCTGTGTTCTTCAGCCCATGACATGAAAATCAACCGAAACAGGTCTTTGAGAACATGTCAGCTTAAAGAGCCAGGGAACGCTTGCTTTTGTTGTTGCGTGTGACGTACGTCTCCACCATGTGTGTCTGCTGGAAGATAAAAGCTAATGGTAGTGCATTGTGAAAGTCTGATGAAGCTTCATTAAATTGCAGATATATTTAAATTTCAGTAAAGTGGTCTAATGTTAAAAGTTATAAAAGCTGATAAAAGCAGACAAGTGTGCTTTCAGCTCAGTGACAGACCATTAAATCTGACAATCGAAGGTCCATTTTGTGTGGAACGCTCCACCTTTATATCTTATCTTTGCACCTCTTCTGTCTTCAAAAGCAGGAGCTAAGACACAGGCAATGTATGCTGTGAAAGGTGAGGAGGAAGACACAAACAATTTGGATGGCCTTAGCGAATCAAATTTTACAAGATAAATCAACATCCCTTCCTTTTAACAAAACCTCGCATGTTGTAAAGATTAAAATGGTGAAAGACTATTCCCATGAGCCAAAGGGAGCAGTAACTCTGATATTACTGCTGAATAATATATACTGTATATATAATCTATATAATAATATTTAATAATATATATATATAATCTATATAATAATATTTATAATAATATATATATATATATATATAGTGATGATGGCCTCCGATACCATGGTATCATGTGGCAGATGCTCCTCCCTTGCATCTGCTCACCACCACCTCAGCAGCCTCAACAACAGCCAGCCCCTACAGACTTCAGCCGCAAGGACTAGCCACGAGCTTCTTGAAGAGGTGCCAAACCTGCTGACCACATCAGCCACTACCATTTGCAACATGTACTTTCCTGCACAGGATCTCCTACACACCTTTTCACCTCTATCTCACTTCTGCATTCACATTATTCTAAATAAGAGTGTTTACACCTGATTTCAATTGACTAAACATCTGCGTTTTTTCCTGGGCACAGAGAGGCTCTAATATATATATATATATATATAGTGGCATCTCCTTATGCCCTAATGTAAGTAACAATATTTTGGTAATTGTATTGTGTTTATAACTGCTGAGGTCTTTCTTTGAACACTGCCACGAAGTGTACAAACATGCAATAGAGACTTGATCAACCACAAAAACTGGCATTTTATTCATTTTTAAGACTGCATAGTAACACTCCAGACTGAGGTTCATACACAGATACCTGAGATATTATCCACTTTAGTGTGCCATTTTGATATGCGACTTAAACCAGTTGTAGGTTAGGGATTACAGGCAGCATGCTGAGAGTGGAACTGTATTACTGCCTCTCACTCAGATAACACTCTGAAGGCCCTCTGATCCTCCAAACAGTAGAGCATGCATGCCAAATTCAGCCAGGCACCAAACACTTTAGTGGACAGAGACAATGTCATGGTTGCTAATCCAGTGCTAGAGCCATCAGCCACATATAAAACACGTTTAGAACTGCTCAGTGAAGAGCGCCCCCACAGGTCACTTTCTGCTCTGCGCATAAATTAATAAGCAATGATTCACTCGCTGGATTTTTCCACTGCATTCTGCACATATCTGTTGGTAATCAGGGGCTTTATTTGGCTCAGCCTTTTGGTGGTTTTGCACTGACATCACATGTCATCATTTATTGAGATCAAAATTCAGGATGACTGAATACTGCTACACATACAGTTGTCAGTTCACGACCGGGTTTGAATGTAATATTGAGCATCTGTGGCCTGTTCCCACGTTCCGCAGTCAGTTAAGGTCGCCGTTTGTTATGCCGTAAATAAATAAATGATACACCTCCCCTAAAATAATTTAATAGCATTTGTACTGCATTCCAATCCCTTGGCCAATGGCATGCATAAGAAATAAACAGGAGACGGAATAAGCACAAGAAGAGAAATGTAGACACACAACTTGTAAGTATTTCCTGCAGATACGGTGAGAAATGAGATAAAAGGGAATAGAAAAATCCAGGAGAGGAAGAGAGAAGGTAAATAGGAAGAGAAACTAGGAGAGGAGAGGAAAGAAGAGAAGAGAGGAGAAGAGAAAAGAGGAGAAGAGAAGAGAGGAGAAGAGAAGAGAGGAGAAGAGAGGAGAGGAGAAGAGAGGAGAAGAGAAGAGAGGAGAGGAGAAGAGAGGAGAAGAGAGGAGAAGAGAAGAGAGGAGAGGAGAAGAGAGGAGAAGAGAAGAGAGGAGAAGAGAGGAGAAGAGAGGAGAGGAGAAGAGAGGAGAAGAGAGGAGAGGAGAAGAGAAGAGAGGAGAAGAGAGGAGAGGAGAAGAGAGGAGAAGGGAAAAGAAGAGAAGAGAAGAAATATTGCATTCATGAATGAATTAAAAGAAGACACAATAGGAAACTTGTGTAGAATAGAAAAGACAGAAACAGCATCATATTACAAACATTATTAAAAACAAACATTATATACAAACGTCTTGACAATGGCAGCAGCCAAAGTGTGGCATAAAGTATGCAGCAAGTGTAGAGTCAGTTCTTGAAGTTGATGTACTGGTAGGAGGAAAGAAAGCACAAGGATGAGGTTGACTTTGAAAATGACTATATTGTTCCTCAGCAAAAAGTAGTGTACTTCATTTTATTACGTACGCTTGAGTATAAGTATAGCAAGTTTACAGACCATGTACTTGTAGTGTACTAGAAAGTAAACTCATTTAATACTTCTTCTGACTAAATTGGAACATTTTTAAGTTTATAAATGTATGCTTTAAGTTTATAAATGTATGCTTTAAGTTTATAAATATATGCTTAAGGCCATTTTAAGTTTACAAAAGTAGACTTTCTATACTTTCTTTATACTTTCCAGTATAAGTCCAATATACTTCACTATACTGTTCTTAAGTATATAAAATATAGCACATAAAAACTTCAAGTGAACTGCCTCAGTTGTAGTATAAAGTAAATACACTCAGAGTACCCTTGAATAAACTACTTTCTGTTAAGGGTGATGGCGAGACAACAGCTGGTCTTCGGGGGTGTTCCCTGTGTGTGTGATTAGTACATGCCAACAGTTTTCCCAGGAAGAGCAACCAATAAACTTGTAACAGAGTTATGGGTCCCGCAGCTCACTGATGTGTGTGGAGGTCCTTCTGGACTGAATTATATGGAAGAGCTACTGTAGCACAAACTGCTGTAAAAGTTAATGTTGTCTGTGATAGAAGAATATGATCTCATTGCTCCCAAAACATAGCATAAACTCCACAAGTGTTCTGAAGGTGTGCTGTAGCATCTGGAACCAAAACGTTAGCAGAAAGTCCTTTAGGTTGTAAGGCGGGGCCTCCAGGGATCACACAAGTTGATCAGATTTGAGATCTGGGGAATGTGGGGGCTGTAAGCCCTTGAACTTTGTTATGTTACTCAAAACATTCCTGAAATATTTTGTGGTGACACTGTTCATACAGTATGGAGCCCCACGTAACAACGCAGCCACATACATTGCAAGGTGCGATGTCATGTATTGTATTGACACCTTTCTATCACGGCTAACATTAGCTTTTTCAGCATTTTGTGCTATAGTAGCTATTCTGTGGCCTTTACTCCCCCCATACACATCAGTGAGCCTTGGGCATCAGTCACCCTGTTGATAGCTGTAAAGTGTAAAATGAAAGGGTAAGGTGTCCTATGTGAACACACCACAGCACAGAGTGTGAACACCACAAAATTCTTCCTCTGTATGTAAGCCATTCACCAAGTGAAGCAGGGGCAGCCAGGAACACAGCGCCAGGGGAACCTTGAGGCATATGTTTCTGCTTTTAATGGCTTCTACATAATGGGCACTGATTTGGAGGTTGGATTGTACTGTGTGTGCTACTGCTACAAGTTTTAACAGGCACAGTGGTGTTGCTGAGGTTTTAACACATCATAATTGAGTTAAGGGTGGGCTACCAAATAGGAGTGGGCTCCCAAATATATCCAGCTAAGAGCAGCTCTGTAGTCAGAAATCGACTAATGATGAAGAGCTAGAGAATGGTTACAGAGCTTACATAATGCTGCTTTGATAGAAGGATGACTCATACGTTTTTCTCACTTCGCTCACTATGGACGTTTTGTGGACAAATGTGATATTCTGAGCACTTTGGCCAAAAAAGTAATATCACATACGTTTTGCTTTTGAAGCAAAGCCTTGAATTATTTCTGGAAGACCTCCAAAAGCAGAAACACAGAAACAAACACATCAAGGCAACTGAAAATGTAACAAAAGGAGAAAACAAACTGAATACAAATACCGAAAGATGTTTGGAGGTTTATAAACTCTGCCAAGCATGCTACAGAAAATCAAATAAATTAAAACTAAATTACAGGATAAAACTGGAATAAAATACAACTTAAACGATCAAGAAATCTCACTCGAAGGGACATTGGTGGTTTAGTGGGTAGGATAGGAGGTCATGGGTTCAAATCCTACCTTCAGCACCACCACTGGGTTCCTGAGCAAGACCCTTAACCCCAAGCTGCTCCGGGGAGACTGTATATAGGGAATGGAAGTCACTTTGGATAAAAGCTTTGCATAAACGTAAATATAAAGTGCTACTGAAAATGCAAGAAACAATTGCAATAAAACTGATCTTGCGCATAAATTTCACAGGATAGTATCCTCCCCCGAAAATGGCAATAAATAAATCAATCTGAAATAAGATTTTAGTGGCATTACTGCAACAAAACTGATTAAATGTCTCCATTAATTTAGACACAAATGTAGGAGGGTGTAATAATGTATCAGGATGTGAACGGTTACCTGTAATTTAGGAGTCAGGAAATAGAAGAGTGTCTTGTTTTACATGTTTGTAAGAGGACTATGATGATTTTTCATTTTGTTTTGTTTTTTCACAACGATGTTCAAACACACTAGTAGCCCGATGCAACAGTGAAAATGTGTAAATTATTTGTACGTTTTATATTTTGTTACAGGCGTACAATGTCATCCTGAAACTGTTTGCAGCATTGCAAATGATCCATAGTTTGAACTGTACAAAAGGGGCAAAAATGCAATATTTCCATGTTGTTTTTACTTTGATATTCAAAAATATGTGTGTATGTGTTACTAATACATGCAAAAGCAGTCAGGAAAAAAAAACTGCTGTGTTCAAGGTGGAAATAAAGAGTTCACTCATTACAGAAAGGTGACGTTATTGACGTTATTATTGAACTTCAGACTAAGAGTCCACATACGTGGACATCATTTTCATATCAAAAGATGATGCTTAATTTTAATTCTAATTAGGTTCCAATAAGCCCAAAGAGCAAAATAGAAATAAAAATGCATGTAAAAAAAAAACAGCTTGGGCCTCAGGAGGTTAATTCTTTTATCAGCATGAGATTCCATGGTTTTGGTTGGAATTCATTTGTCCTCTCCTGTAGCTGTACCTTGCTGGTGTACAGTTAGAGCTTGTTGCCCATCTGTCAGTGCACAGTTTGTGCTGGTCATCCTCTCTGATGCTGACGTGTTAAAACCCCAGCAACACTGTTGTCCCTGATAAGTGGCACACAAACTACCTGTCAGTGCTACTGCAGCGCTGCTGAGAACTGTCCACTGTCCAAATAATAACTTGTCAAACGAGGTCATGTTTTCATACCACCCAATATGGGGTAGAGGGAAACTGAACAAATATATAATGAGCCTCTAAGACGTGTGGAGCCTAGTGAGGGGAAGTACGAGGTAGGAGTTTCTAATAAAGTATAAACTGCGAGGAAGTAGAGTGTAGGACTTCTAATAAAGCGGACAGGGAGATATAAGGAGATATTTATGAAGCTGAGGAAATAATGTTTCACTGCTTTTGGAAATGGTCATAAAATAGAATGAACCTCTGGTGTATGAGCTTTTTATCCCAGCTGACATGACTTACCATTCAAGGTCACGACTCCATTTTTTCACATTAAACATATGGATGGTTTGTCATAATCCTCTTTTTGCAGGAGAGTATATGACTTTGAAAACAGCCCCTCCCTCTCTGTCTCTCTCTCTCTCTCATACACACACACACACACACACACACACACACACACACACACACACACACACACACACACACTGCTGAAGATGTTTCAGCCCCCTCTGAGATTTTCACTTTTCACCATTTGCCTTATTTGGCTGAAAGCAATGTTTAGATTGAAGTGTGAACGAGGAGTACATTCATTCTCGTGTGCCTCTCCAAAGCCAATCAAACAGATACAGCTTGTACCAACGGTTGTTTCTGTTGATTCAGCAGTGCACTGAGTTTGGGAGTGCTTTTGAATTCGCCTCTGTCTCCTTATCATCCCTCAGCAGCCGTTTTGAACCCTCTGTTAACAAAAAGGCTTAGCAAGAAAGTTCTGAAATTGTTCTGTGGAGGCAGCATCAGATTCAATGTTGACTGAAGTTTTTCTTTTTGTGTATCTGTGACAGGCCTTCAGACTCCACAGCTTACACAGGGGTGCATACATTCAGTCAATCTTACAAAGATAAAACACACACACACACACACACACACACACACTGCCACACCCTTCCTATCACACTGTTATCACGCCTTATTCCCTGCTTCACAAGCAGGGGAAAATACTTCACTCTTTCAGTATTTCTCTCTTTCTCTTTCTGTATCTCTCTCAACCATTTTAGCAAGACAAATCTGGGTCTCAAAGCACTCTGTGTTCTCTCTGCTGAGAAACAAAGCCCTTTCATAGTCTTTCCAAAGCCCCCTCATGCTTCCAGAGCAAAGCATTCCACAAGTTTTTTTTCTGTACACACACACACACACACACACACACACACACACACACACACACACACACACACACACACACACACTCGCAGAGTGTCCTGCATCAGCCATGCCTCTCTGGAACCAGCCCTAAGTCTATCACAGCCTGCCAAACATGCCATACAGGGACACATAGGCTTTCCATCATACGCTTTGACCAGAGGACAGGAATTGTGCTGGCTTTTTAAGGATGAGCCAAACAGCTAGAAGCTGGGATCACATCTTTATAGGCTTGCAAGGATGTTCTAGTCTCTGGCTCTGGCTAGGTATCAGAAACTAAGAAGTTGGCAAATGACAACCAGAGATTTCCCGCACCACAGCAATCAAAGACAATGGAACATAATTTTGATAGTTGGGGCCAGGGATCAGCATCTTATGATTTTTAAAAATTCCTAGATGTTTTTTTTTTTTGGTACCTTAATCATTTCACATTGTTTCATATCAGTCTCTCACTTTTAGCCAAAGGTGTATTATGAGTTTCTGGGGCCCTGGGCTAACTCTGTCCTCATAGGCCGCAGTTTTCAAAGGAATTTAACTCACTACACATAGTTTTACTCACTTACGATTAAAGAGTTTTTATTTCAAGCAGACATACGGCTCTAGAAAAAAATAAGACACCACTGCAATTTATTTTTAAATCAGCGCCTCTCCGAGTGTGAACCCATTCCAGTCCAGTGTCTGTTCGATTCCTACACAAGCACCTCATTCTGCTTTATGAGGGACTGATTGGTGATCAGCTGAATCTAATCTTATTTAATGAGGAAAAGTATAAAAACACTGCTGTAATTGAGACTCTCCTCTCACAATGAGACCAGTTGGATGGTGAAACACTACTAGAAGTATGTCTAAGGTAATAAGAGCCATTTTGTTTAGGAGTAAACAAGAGATTTGTATTCTTTGAATTATTCTAGTTCTGCAAACACTGCATCATATGCTTTAAATTAATGCTTGAAAGAACAATATTTAATTTGTCAGCAGTTCTGAAAAACTAAGGTCTCTTCTTTATTTTTTTCAGAGATGCATATAAGGCTGTTTAAAATAGCCATTAATCAAAATAAGACAAGCTATATTTATAGTCACAATGTCATCTCAAATTCCACTCACACGGAATGCTGTGGGTTGCCAAGAGCAGGACTGAGAAACTCTTGTTTTGAGTATTTATTATTCGTCAGTTCTTGGTAACATTCTCGAAATCCTCAGCCATGGATTGGCTTTCTATCATAATCCATTGTGATGAAGACAGTGCTGTGATGTCTATGAGTGTTTATTGAGTGTTACTTTTTGTTTATTTTGGACTAGGTACTGGGGATTATTTACGGGGGTTGTTTGTGTGGTTGTTAGGTGCTGATTGCAGTCCAAGGGCAGGAAGCTGTAGTGGCAGCACAAAGTGGGTTGCTAGGTCCACCTGTCTCCACCTGTCTCTAATTGTGCTTACGTTTAAGCAGTAATTGTCTGCGTTTTGTGATTGGTTGTGTGTCTGTAGAAAGCTTAACCCCTGTTTTACACCGGATGCGTCTGCGTTGCGGTACGTCTCCGACACGGCAACCGCAGCTAATCGCCGCCAATAAAGTCAATGCATCAGTTTAAACCAGATCCGATGCGTCGCGTCTCCGCTACGTCTCTGTTCTGTCACATCTCCGGCAGTCCGTCGAGATGCGCATCAAGTCTAATTTTGATGGATACGGATCAAGAACGCAACACAGAG
>JBBPDC010019072.1:0-12933 GCA_037974485.1 Hemigrammopetersius urotaenia | reverse complement strand
ACAGACAGATAGACAGACAGACAGACAGACAGACAGACAGACAGACAGATAGACAGACAGACAGACAGACAGACAGATACTATCTGTTTATCTATCTATCTATCTATCTATCTACAGATAGAGAATAGAGAAAGAAAGAAAGAACAATCGACATCTCGCCCACACGCCTGCCCTGCAATGTAGGTAATGTTGAGTAACGCCTGCTTCTCGTCTGGAAATATCCCATCGCTTATGGAAAACAGACCGGAAACATTGACATAACCCCTTCGTGTAGTAGTTAGAGAGCAGTCTCCAGTTGTTGTGAAACATTTGGCTCTTTATGTAAAAAAAACTAACTCTGCTTACACCCCCTCCTCCTCCTCCTCCTCCTCCTCCTCCTCCTCCTCTGTGTTTGAAAGTAAGGGCAGACTGGGGCTTTAGCAGTGGGGCCTCCATCAGTTCCCAGTAATCTGATTATGGTGTGTCCATATTTGTGTGTGGTGGTGGTGGGTGTAGGGTGGGGGTGTGTAGGGGGGGTGGGGTAGGGTTTATCCAGACTTATACACAGAATGTCTACCATTTTTTGTCCAAATGTATTTAGGTTTGTTGTAAAAGAACTTTTAACCGAGCAGTTGGTGAGAGTAGCTGCATGTCTAATTGACACAGAAGAGACAGACGCAAAAAAGAACAAGGACCCAGACCTGCTCCTGTGGTCTAAAGTACCCCGGGACATGCAGGGGATTACTGCGGATCTGGGTTATGGCTTTGGGAGAGAATGTCTCATGAAATTGAATGAAAATGTAGCCATTAGGCAGGTTCAGTGGAATCTGAAGGCCATGCTAGGCGGTGCAGTGAGAGCTGAAGAAAATGTAGCTTGTTCTTCTGCCTTTGTTCTTCGAAGATACAGTTACAAACCATCTCTGTCCAAAACTTTACAGGAGAAGGCAAAACCGTTTCTTTTTATTTCTCATACTGTCACGGCTGAGGGCCGTTGGAGGCCACCGTGTTTTGTTTTAGTTCATTCTGTGTCGTGTGGCCTTTTGTTTTGGTATGTTTTGCCTTGGTTTTGTTGTGTCACGTGTTTTTGGTTTCCCACCTGTTTCCTGTTTGTGTTCCCCAGCTGCCTTGGTTCATGTCTGATTGTCCTGTGTATTTAAGCCTGTTTCAGTTAATCTGTCCTCATGTCTCCATCGCCTCAATTCCCTGTTCGTTTTGCCCGTGTACGCCTCATTTTCCCCTTTTCCCCCATTCTGGTTTTCTACCTGCTCGGATTCTGACCAAGGAGGCCACTGCGCCTGTTTTCTTTGCCTTTTTGTTTCTTTCAATAAACAGCCTGAAACCGTACCATGGAACCCTGCCTGTTCTGTCTGTCCCGATCCCTTAGAGGAGACGCATGGCCGGGGGCTCGCGCCCCTGGTCATGACACATGTGAAGAATGTTAATTCCAAGACCAAATTCAGAGCATTTCAATTGCTTCATTTAGAACATAATGGAAAGATTCCATGCACAAAAATGTAAATGGAAGAAAAATGAAGATAAATTTGTTATTTATGGGTACAGCGAAGATATATCACCCGATTGTGTAACTTCTGTATAAATGACTACTACTATTAATAGTTAGGGTTTATACTATATAATTATATTTTGAAAGCCTGTTATTAGTTGGTAATTGTGTGTTGTCACAAGCCTTAACAAACCGATCTGGTGAAACATCACTGCAGGTTTGAGTTTAGGGTTAGGAGTTACTGTATTTATCTACTATACAACAAAAAAATAACAATAATAATATCAAGTAGAAGAAACAGAAACTTTATGGAAGAAAATGTTACATTTTATGAGATTTTATGCTAAACAATTTTGCATGGCTTTTACTGGTCCATTCATCATCAAATGTTTTCACAAGGCGAAGAACGTGCTAATTTATGGCACCAACTCATGCACAAAAAAACCCCACAGGTAAGCAGGTTTTGACTTGACACATATCATCAAGTATATTTAAAAAAAAACTTTTATAACCATATAAAGACAATGAAACATAGAAAGTAAAAACTCAGCCAGTGTTGAGTCTGCAACATCATAACCCTGACTTTTTTGTGGCAATATATAATTTTTCATGCATTTTAGTGTTAAATTATTAAGAAAAATATAATTTACTAATTTTGTAACATAAATATTAACACAATTTCAGTAACATTTCCATATAAAATATTTAAAAGTAGCCAATCTGAGAATGCTATTTATTTCTCCTTGCTGCTGATTGGCTGCTGCCCTTTGACGTAGCTGCAGCCAGATTTTCCCCTGTGGAGCGTCTTGAGTGTTCTCATGGTTTTCGTTTTGTTCTTCTTAAAGCCCTGTATTTTTATTACTGTAAAATCAACTAATTTATTACTGTATTTGCCTGCTTATACCAAAGAAAACACCTGTGCATGAATTATACATCGGTATTTACATTCTAGCACTGCAGGAGTTCAGTGTAATCTGTACAGTAGAAATACGGGTTTACATTTATATTTTCTTTGAGAGTAATGTATTAAACAGAGTGTAAAATGAAACTGAAGTGTCCTGGGAGCATATTTGGTAGTCTATTTAGGGTTTACACTATAAAAATAGACATTTTTTACGTCACATTCTTTGTATGTTCTAATAAGTATAAAAGTGGTTACATTTTTACACCAATCCACTCTGAATTACTTGCATTCTTTACATCGTAATGATTGAATTACAAAGCCATTTCTAAAAATCTACTTATAATTGATTACTTATAATCATCTGGCCTATGATTTGAAAGATATTCCAGACCAAAAACCTACTATACACTAAAAGAAGTTATTTGCATGTGGGTTGTCACCACTTTCACCCAGGCTACAATATAATTATCCACTTAGAGTAAGAGTTTATAACAATCTGAGGACTGTTCAGCAATCCAGGCAGTCTGCATTGCTGAATAGTAAATGGGCATAAGTGGATTCTTTTTCGATGTTTTTTTGTAGCAGATATTTTCAGGCGTCATATTCAGTTGTATTACAAGTTTACACAAAGCTGCTGCAGATCACGCACGGCTCAGGAAGAAATACAGCAGGACGAGTTAAGACTCGCTTCACTTTTGGAGTGTTTTCCACCTCAGCGAGGAATTAATTGTTAATTTTTGCAGAAATCATCAGGGGACCTGAGACGTTGATTCGGGATTAGCATACCTTTCCCTTGGCTGAGCTTCAAGACTCTTCAGAGGTATAGAGGAAGGAAGCTAAAAACAATTGAAACGCTAAATGAAAAACAAATTGCATCCTGAAGTGTCTTAAATCCAAATGAAAAAGCAGAGTGCACGTTCCATTTTCATGCTGATGCAAATTGATGCCTCTGTTCAGAAAATGTGACTGGCTTGTAGGTCATAAGTGCATATTTATGAATGACCAATGTTGAGCAGAGGTGTGGGCAGGAACTTTGCCCCCCGAAATGCATATCAGGGTCACCACAGATATCATAGCAGAACGTGTAGAAATATTAAAGTTAAATTTTCATGTTTGATTCTCCTCTTGGATATATCAAAAACAGTCATCCAGTCCAAGCTGAAATATATAACTTCCATGAAAGGGTGAAAATAAACTATAGTAGTTACAGTACAGTAGAGTTACAGTAAACTCCCAGTTTTATGCAGATCAGGAGTTGAGGATTCAGTCACAAGCTGATTTTTTTTGAGAACCAAATTCATAGTTTTACTCGAAAATCCCCACTATAACACGGAAACTGCAAATATGCTCCACCTTTTTTTGCTTTTTGAGGCAATAAATATATTTTTTCTGGATGTTTTCACACAAGGGGACTCAGGGCATGCTGTAGCCGACCTGGAAGCACTTTTTTCAATTCCACACCAGGGTTGCGCCCCCACACCCCAAACGTGATTTCTCTGCGGTGCAAGCACTCAGACCCTTCAATCTCCGCAGTTCGATTGATCTCCAGGAGACCTTTCCATTAAGCCCTCATTTGTATTTTTTAGCCAGAGTAGGTCAGGGGTTATTGCCTGAAAACCGTTCACCTCGCTGTGGTGTCCCAATACCTTTGTCCAGCAACCTTCTGGGTGGCATATCTCAGCGGAGAATTTAAATTAAAAGGCAAATACAAGTTTACCTTTACATTTTCTTTAAGGATAATGCATTAAACTGAGTTTAAAATGAAATTAAAGTGTTCTGGTAGCAGATTTGGGGGCATATTTAGGGCTTACACTGTAAAAATAGGCATTTTAGGCATTTTTAACCAAAACACAACAAAATGTTTTTTCACTATATGTGGGTGTTCTTGGAACGTAACCCCCGCACCAAGCAGGGGATTACTGTATTTCAAAATGGGCTTTTTGCAGCTTGGTTTTTGCAGGTGTGAGCATTACTTTGATTTAAAAAATTTTCTCTTACATGATATGCCTACATTTTATAACCTTACTTTAGGTTGTTGTAGCTCATTCACCTCATTTGGCTTGAGTTCAAACCAAGTCACAAACAGTTGAGTCCAATGGAGTTGTGAGTCAGTGAACATGCGGCTTGAATCCGAGCCATTGACTCAAGTTCCAGTCTCTTAGCTCTTCCCACACACCGTGACCAGGCTAAACCACAGGAGGGAAACCAGAAGATGCATTGCTTTTGGCACTGTATGGTAAAACTCGCCCTTTAACTGAATGAGGCAGTAAAAGAAGTAAAATAAATAAAAAAAAATAGCCATATAGTCATCAGGGGGTCTTGGAGTCACCCTAACCTCCAGATGAACATTGTCAGAAATCATGATCGCATGAAGCAAGCTGGTAACACTCCTGCAGGACAAAACAAGCAATAAAGAGGTTCAGTCACTCTACTGGTCAAACAGGATCATGGTTGCTTTCAAAAATTCCCAAGACAGAACTTAGTGGACACCTCCTATGCACAGTCTCAACAAAACTAATTAATATAGATCTGCCATCTGGAAACCACCCCTAGCCAAAGCGTTCAGAGAGGAATAGCCTAATGTAACACACGCAGAACCCGGGCCTCAGAGCCGCAGAAGAAAGCGACGGCCTTTGGAGCTGTCTTTTTACTTCCTTTTCCTCCATCTGGATGGGTCTGTGTTTGGCGAGAGCCAAAGCCAGCCTTCAACCCACATGGCCTGTTCCCAACTGTTAAACACACTCATCTGTTTGTCTCGCAGAATGCTCCAAATCTCCACTCGGTGCTGTTCAAAAGATTCACAACATCTAGAACGCTCTTCAGAGGACTTGGAAGGGATCTGAGGGCAATTTGGTAACAGAATAATTTAGCACACACTTTTGAACTGACACACTTTCCACCAAAGTGTAGTCAAACAGGTAAAATTCAGAATAATTAGGTCATGAATTTAAATTGTTTGCAATAAAAACACTGGACTTGAAAAAGTGGTATTTTTGTCACCCATTAAACCTGTGACCAGATTACATTATGACAAATTAATGCAATTAGTAATTAGTTCAGCTATTTAAAGTAATACTGTAGTACTCGTGTTTTGGATTCAAGACGTGTTCCTACTGTCTGCTGACTCAGCTGAACTCAGCAGTATTTACACTGAGCCCTGTCTTGGTCATCCTACAGTCCTAGTACAATTAAAAAAACATTAATTTGTATTACCTGTGGTTTATCAGTGAACAGTGAAACTCAAAACCAGATAATTGCTTCGGTATGTGTTTCATTTGGCCAATTAACATAGGAATTGGTTGGATTCATTTAGAGCAGGGACTGAATGCCAAGAATCTCAAGGCTCTGATAAAAAAATATCTTCTGAAAAACTGAGAAATCCTTCACCCATTTGACTAAATTTAGAAATGGACTGTTGGAGCCATATTTAGAAGTTTTGGTTGATTGTGTGTTTGCATTTGGGTTCCTCTGACCAAGTTCATGCACTGTTACTCTATATTTGATTAAAATAAAAACAGAAAAATTGTAGCAAAATGTGTAAATGTTTCAGAACTTTAAGCCTCAGCTGACTCAGGACTGATTAGACAAGAATTACCATTGGGGATTGCTAGTTAATAATTAATGGCAATTCCATAATTTGGTTCACACTAGAGCAACTGTCCTCAGAGCAACTGTCTAAAAATCTGAAAATTATTTAAAATTGATAACTATATGGCAAATAGTACTATCAAAAGATGTCAAAGCAATTTCAGCTTGCAACTTGCATTGGCTGTAAAACACGAAAACAATTTAGGTGACACAGAGGTTTTAGGTGACACCGTTCTCCAGTGCACTGCCAGATACACATTCGTGATTTGCAGGATAGAGTCATCAGGAGGAAAACCATAGGAAATAAAATCAACGTCTGAAGTTTGCAAAAAGTTTGGGGTTGTGTGTTGTAGCCAGTAGTACAGGAAATGCTTTGATGGAAGAATGACTAGATTCCACTTACTATCAGCAAATTCTGGGAGCAATTGTTACACAGTCAGTCAAAAACTGTAGTTGAATTAAGGCTGGCTTCTACAACAGGACAGGTACCCAAAACATCTTCAGAAATATGCTGCATACGTTTAGCCACAAGGAAGAGTGATTAAAATAGACACTTGCTGTTTTAACAGTTTAATTTTCTTAGAAAATATAAGGTGACTGTGTAATAACAGTTTTTGGAAAATGTTGCTTTTAAAAATAATATAATTTGTTTACTTCAAAAATCAACAGAACGTCATTTGGCTGGGGGTGTCCAAACTTTTGCACAAATCTTTAAGTAGAAGAGGAGATATTTTACTGAATGGAAGTCAATGCAGAATAGAAATTAAAAAAAAAATAGTCCTGGCAGGCTCCCCTTGATGTCTCTCTCAAGCATGGCCAGCATCTGAATGCCTTTAATCTTGGCTCATCGATCAAGCCCCACTTTAGTCTTGATAAAAGAGCCATTTCTCAAAGTCCCTGCTTTCCTCCCTTTGTTGCCTTCCCCCACAACACCTCCCCCCTCCTGCTGCATGTTGAACATCGGATCTAAATGCGAGAGAGCTGTTTTGTCAGCAGTGTGACTGGATCTAAATCACACGTCGCATATCAAAACGCTGCCCCTTGAAATCCAGTGCCAGAGAAGATGACTCCATTTGAAAGAGTTCCAGGGAGGCTCTACAGTTACGTTCCTGTGTTTTTTAAGACCAACATGCCCCCCTCCACACACACCGCTAAGTTATGGACGGTGCGGTCAGTCACCAGCACATTCTTAAATGGTGACACATCTACACACCTTTCCAAACATGAGCTCTTCTAAATGACCAGGGATAAGCATAGCAGTAAGATAGTGGACTTAATCTGGATCAAATGTCAGGCTTGCTATGCCTCATAAATCACACTGAAACACATCTGAGGTGCCATATTTTATTTTTCTTGTAATTTATTTTGTGCTTGAGAAATTTCTGTAGCAAATTTTTGAGTTAGTGAGCAATGGGCATCTGTTAACTGCTGTAACAGAATTGGCAGTTAGTGTTCTCCTCCAAGTTGTGTTGAGGTGTCCAATAATGTCGCATTACGAGTAGTTGGAAAATATGTGGTGGTGCTTCCCATGACTGGGAAGAAGAAGTGCTAGCTCTTACTTTCCAAGTGTTGTGATGGGAATCCCAGCTAGCTGATGGGATCTCCTAAACAGAGGAAAAAACGGAAAACAATAGAAGAAATCCATAACTCTTAAGCATATGAACTTCATCAGTCCAAACACAACTGCTGGGTCTAGCAGCTTTTAAAACTACTATACAGGGGTCCCTAGGGTTCCTGTGCATATGAGATCCCCAAAGCCTCAAAAGGGGTAAAACTCTTAAAAAATAGAGGTGATATAAAATTGCTGCAATTTATCTAAATACAAACAAAACTGCTGGGTCTAACAGCTACTTAAATTCCTTTTTGAAGGAGGGTGGTCTCAGGGGCTCTGAGACCTCCAAGAAACACATAAGCCCCATTCCAAAAGCTTCAAAAGCAACAGAGCTGAAAATCTAAATGGCCACATTGATATCCATGCAAAAAAACCCTACTGAGTCTAACAGCTTTTTAAAAGTACTATTTGAAAAATGGGGGTCTTGGGGTGAAACAAGAGGCCGCCAAAAGTGGTGCAGCAGATCCAGATAATACTCCTTCCCAGAAAAACAAATACTGTTTCTCGACTGGAACTGTGAAAACAGAAGAGAAAAACTTTGAGGTACATTTTAATTGCTTATCTGTCTGGTGGTGATTTTGAATAATGAGTCACGAGTTATGAATAATGTGATTTGCCAAGGGACATCAATGCAAAGTTTTGCAGCCAAGAGCTAAAATTTCCCGTTGTCGAATTAATCAGTGGTTCATTCGTTTCCTGGCAAAGGAGCTAATGTTTTGATCAGCTGGTCCTAAAACAATGCGACATTGGCACCTCTGCTTTAACATTCGCAACAACATCAAACAGTTGCTGTAGAAAATTTAGGCCCACATTGTTGGGTTTTTTTTTCAAGCCAGCTTTGTGGTGTGAAAACTGAGCCGTGACTAGAACCGAACACTTAAAGCACTTGTTAATTGCTTTAATCAACACTGAGTCATAGTTTTTTTGGATTAAAAACCTCAGATAGAATCTACTGTCAAAACTGTCCCAAAGGAAAAACCATCCGCATATTCACTGCATAACAACTGATCAGATGAAAAATGTAATGTCGGAGTAATATGTGGTTAATCAGTCAACCCAGACAACCAGTCATCATCAAATGTGTGTATATATATGTATATATATATATATGTATGTGTGTGTGTGTGTGTGTGTGTGTGTGTGTGTGTGTGTGTAATCCATTGGATTTAATATACATCTAAAATCATTGAGATCCATAGAAAAACTATTTGCAAACCTATGACTTTAATCCGTTAAGCACCATGTTTTGGTAAATCATTTTTCCACACTGAATGAAGCAGCAGTATCTACAGCTATGATGAAGACTTCAGATTTCCATAGCGTTTTATCCAGTGTGGACTTGCACACTGACAGCTCTGTATGTCGCATGCAAACACCCATGCCATGGCAGCCTTTCTTCACGCCCATCTCTCTCTCTCTGTTTTACGAGGGACCCCTATCAGATTCTTCCAGGGCCCCCAGATCAAACACTGGCCACCGCGGAGACGAGGTGGCGTCGGCGGATCGCTGAACGATAAGATCATGATCAGAAATGCAAATGAAACCTGAGGCGAGGACCCAGAGTGCAACCAGTCCCCAGTAAAAATGAGTGATATACAGCACACTTTACATGGAAACGAACTGGATGTGACGTATTTTGAGACGCAAGGCTCAGAATATAACATGCTGATGTCCGAAACAGCTTAAGAAGAGATCACAGTTTACACACGGTCTACAAATTTCTCATCACACTGACTTTTAGCTTTTCATTTACTTTGAAAAAGAACTGTAAAGCCACCATATGTTTGTCAGCCATAAGTGCTATTCAGATGTGAGCATTACCAATGTTTCTTACCGTTTAATCCTCTTCAAATCTGCCAAATCAGTCCTGTTTATCGACTGGTGGCTTTTACTTGCTATAAAATTAACCATAATAATAATATTACCCAAGATTATATTTGTCCTATGTCAAAATCCTATATAGAAAAGGGATTTTCCTTTGAGTTTATTCTTGAGAATGGAAGACACATTTATGCTCTGTGGCCAAACTCAAACCGACATCTGTTATACAGCTTGAACAGTATGATTCCCAACATTAGAACATGTGAAAAACAGAAACCATTTGATGATGTCTACTGTAGTCTGTAAATTCCCAAGGTAATGCTAATGGCATTGTCAAGTCAAGTCAATTCAAGTAGATTTTTATTGTCATTTCTACCATGTACACATAGTAAAAAAACAAAACAACATTCCTTCAGGACCATGGAGCAGCACGAGAGCAGAACCGAACAGCACAGAACAAAAACACAAGTGCAAACAGGACAGAACACAAGAGCAACAATACAACTAAACAATACAAGACACAGTTCAGTGCAATTTTCAATGGATACATTGAGGATAAATACAGTATTTTAACCGGTTCTGCATTCTAGCAGCAGAGACGTGCAAAGATGCAGAAGTTTACAGAGTTTACATGTTAAAAAAATGCAGGACAACAATAAATATGATAAACAGTAATAAATATAATTGTGCAGTTTATAGCAACATTTTAACTGGTTATTGAAGTCTGAGTTGTCCAAGGGGGTAGGGTGAGAGAGGGGAGGGGGGTGATAGGTGATAGGTGTGTTTTTATGCTTCAGAACAGTTGAGGAGTCTGATGGCTTGAGGGAAGAAACTGATCCCCATTCTAGTAGTGGAGGACCGTATGCTGCAGAACCTTTTTCCAGATGGGAGGAGGGAAAAGAGAGTGTGTGAGGGGTGTGTGAGGTAGAAAAGGGTGTGTGAGTGGTGAGTGGGGTCATCCACAATGCCAGTGGCTTTGCGAATGCAGTGTGTGAGTAAATGTCTCAGACAGATTGATCTTCTCAGCTGTTCTCACAGCCCTCTGTAGGGTCTTCCGAAACATTGCAGTTTCTGTGATGCTGTGATGCAGCTACTGAGAATACTCTCTATGGGCCCTCTGTAGAACATGGTGAGGATTGGGGGTGGAAGGTGCACTCTCCTCAAACTCCGCAGGAAGTAGAGACGCTGCTGGGCCTTCTTGGTGATGAGGGTCCATGTGAGGTTCTCAGTGATGTGAACACCAATGAACTTGGTGCTCTGGACCAGCTGTCAGTCATTGCACCTACATACTGCATTCAGTTAAGATGCCATGTAGAATGTTGGGATGTAATACAGCAAAACTACATTCTACATGTGCAATGAGCAAACAGTGCGTGGAACTCTTTTAAAGTGAAGACAATTAACCCATTTAATCCCGATGGCAACAATTGTTGCTGTTTTTTATTCTTTTATTTTGGAAGCTCTAAAAGTGTTGTTTTGGCTTTGGGCAGCTAAAGCAAGTTAAAAAATTTAAAAAGAGATTGTCTCCCCTAAATTGTATCAATTTCATGTGACTTGTGTGAATGGAGACATGACCACACCCCTTTACATCCAGCCTGTACCTCTGGAAAGAGACGTCTGCCTCAAACTTGTACATGAGGAAGTTCGTAAAATACCTTAATTAACAGATATTACTAAAATATTTTAAACACATATTTTCTAAAAGGTCTACTATTAATATTTAACGAGAATTATATGCCTGCATGTATCTTTTTACCGTAAGGAGAGTAAATGTAAGCATGGCAACAGTTGTTGCCGCTAGCATAACACATAGTCATAGTGCTAGTTATACTACCTCTCAAAGGTTTTGGCTCTTTATTATATTTGTCTTTTGTTTTTATAAAACTATCAGAGGTCAGGCCACGGGGTGTTACATGAGATCTTGGTGGGACGAGTGGCCTCCCGTCGGGGGGTGACCAGCTGGGTCGCTGCGGTGGGATCCGCCCTGCTGGCGGACGGGCCTTGGGGTCTTGGATCTTTTCAGTGCATGGATGGCCCTCCACTGGGGGGGCCCTGCGCCGTGTGAGTGGTCGCAGAGGGTTTGGGGTTCCCTACCCATTCCCTACACATGTACCACATAGTAGGTGTAAATGGGTCAAATAGGTCAAAATAGGTGAAATTTAGACTACGTGGTTTCCCACCGGCAACAATTGCTGCCGAGTATAAAACCTACATTTTCACTATCATAACCACCAAGAAATGAAAAAATTCAAATATATTGTGAGTTAGGGAAGTCTAAGGAGTAAAATGCATGCAGTTATTTTGCAGGGAAAAATTTGGGAATAAATGGGTTAAATTGAGTAGCCACTCCCATCACTGTACATTATGCTGAGAGTTCTTACACCATGCAAATTTCTTATGCCCTGTGAGTTCTGTGGTAAAATTACATCCCCCTCTCATGGAAAACTATGTAAAATCCACTGCATAGTATTACGGGAGAACTGCAGAGATCATAAAAGGCTAATGGCAAAGGTCACTCTAACTTTTGACAGCAACATTGACAGCAAATGAAGGAGTGGGATTATACTAGTAGTATCCCAAATATCCAGACACCAGCTGTTATAAAGGTCCAGACCTGAAATGCATTGATACAAAAAGGAATGTTGCACTGATGTGCGGTTAATCAGTGGCTTAACTATTGTCATTTTCAGGTTTTTACCATTTTTGAAGGTATGACGCAGTCAAATGTTCCCAGACCTTGTGTTCCTTCAGCTCTTTGTGTGAAATACCAAACCACAATATGATACATAAAGGGACTCCATGAAAGCCTTCTTAAGGTCATGGTTAGGGTCAAGGAGATATCACTGGTCACCTGATGACTGACCTCGCCCTTTCTGGGTGAGTAGGATGACCCTCCTTCTTCCCCCAGAGCAAATTTCTCTTGAATGTGTGCCTTGTGGAATATTCCAAATATTTCATATGCATGAATGTTTCGGGGTTACAGGGCGGTATGAATGTTGAAGGACACAATAAAATTTACATTTTCCTTGACATTTTTTGCAAATTAATATTTACATTTTCAAAGTATTTTCATGCTTATATTTCAAGGTAAAGCATAGTAAGAGTGGGCTATGAAATGCAAAAAGCCTGTTTTTGAAGTTTTTGAAGGTTTAATTAAGTTTATTATGGTTAAGTTATTTGTCTAAGCAATGTACTTTTGGTGCTTTTACTACATTTTACATTTGTGCAGGATGTCTTTTATCTTTACTTTTTAAATATGAGTGTAACTTTAATATCACTGGGAAACAAATGGCACCCCAATTGTAGAACAACCTTACTGTAGTCATGAACCAAGAATGACCAGAAGTGTAAATGTACCATCAAAGGTCCAACTGTGTGCCTTAAATGAGTGTATTCCATTCACGTTCCAAGGGGTAAATGTCTGAGTTATATATATATATACACTCAGCTAAAGGATTATTAGGAACACCTGTTCAATTTCTCATTAATGCAATTATCTAATCAACCAATCACATGGCAGTTGCC
>JBBPDC010019042.1:0-12935 GCA_037974485.1 Hemigrammopetersius urotaenia | reverse complement strand
ATAGATAGATAGATAGATAGATAGATAGATAGATAGATAGATAGATAGACAGACAGATAGAGAGATAGATAGATAGACAGACATTTAACATGTTAAACTACTGCATGACTGTGAAAGAAATAGTGTTTTCATAAACAACAATGTACACATAAATGCATATTTATGCATCAGGATTAAGATAAACAAAAAAGGTGCTTGAACATTTGTGTAGTATCATTTATAACAGACGCCTGAGATGCTTCAGTCATTTACACAGATGGACAGACAGTTAGACATTTGAAAAAACGTGTTTCATTTAATAACAATGTACATTTAATGTTTCATTTAGTAACAATATTAATATGCATATTAATGCATCAGGGTTGTTGATAAGCACAAAAAATTATTTACAACAGACTCCTCAAACGCTTCTGCTCAGTCAAATAGACAGACAGACAGACAGACAGAAAGACTGTTCACCTACTGCATGTGAGAACTAGACGGTGACAAAAATAGTGTTTCCCATAACATCAGTGTACAAATGGATGCATATTAATACATTAGGTTAGATGATAAACACAAAGAAAGAAAAAGTGGCTCTCTGCACTGTTTTGCATGCAATGCATACATCCTGCTATACAGCAGAGGGAAAAAAAGGTCTTGGCAGGAAGCCAGAATACAGAGATGTGTGGAGAGTACTGGACAAGCTGTTCTCAGATAGAAAAAACAAATGCAACGGCACGTGCACTTTTGTCTGAGTACAATGCGCTGTGGATTTGCATGCCTTCAGTATTTTCTGCATCGGCTTTCGCCTCCTGAACACGCCACAAACAATCCATATGAGCTGTCCTACACACAGACCAAGCCTGGTGTTGCTGGAGGCACTAAAATCAGCACTGTCACTTTTAAAATGCTGAGAAATACTGTCAATGAATAAATAAAATGAATGACAAAAAATGCCATGCTGTTTCTATGAACGTTAACATCAGCAGCAACCAATACATCAACAGCAACTAATACACTGCACTTTACAGTACACAGTCTACTCTGTACATTTCCATACTTTGGATCTTGTTTACACTTGTTTACTTGAATATGCTTAGATATTTGTATCTCTTAGCTTGAGCATGTAATTGTATTATTAATATATTGTAACTATATTACACAGTCTGATATATATTTTAGGGGCTCGTTTCATGACATGGGAGCCTAGTGGTTAAGGCATTCACCCTGTGATCAGAAAGTCCGGGTTCGATTCCCAAGACCACTAGGCACCTCTGAGGTCCCCACACACTGCTCCCCGGGCGCCGTGTTCCTGGCTGCCCCCTGCTTCACGTGAATGGGTTAAATGCAGAGGAAGAATTTTGTGCTGTTCACACTGTGGTGTGTTCACGTATGACAAATGGTCACTTTCACTACATGTGCATGTGACAAATAATGAGTACAGAATGCTGGAGCCGTATTAAAGAATATAACATCGGGCCTCGAACATCAGACATTATTTTTCAGGTGCTATTCTTTCTCTGGGGGCCCCCTGTCAGTGCTGGGCCCCATTGTCCTAATCCCCCCACCCCGCAAACGTCCCAGCTGAGAGCTCTAGCAGGGTTTTAGGACCCAGCAGTTCAGCTGGGTGGGTTGGCTACGCCCTTTTTACTGAATACAAAGTGGACAACCACTCTGGGGGCAGAACAGTATGTCCTGTACATTCGTCCAAGGTTTTGCTTTCATTCAGATGCAAAACATCCATCGGATAAGCCGTCCCACCAAGCACCCCGGCCAAGTCTGAGCGGGGAAGTGGCACATAAACAAGAGTTACTAAACAGTGTGTTCTCCTCCCAGTAAAATAAACTCACACCCAGACCCAGCCTACACGCTGATCACTGGAGGACTTTGAATGAATGTTGCCTCAGTCGTCTGCAGATGTTTGTGAGCTGAGAGCTTGTTTTGAACAGAATCATCTGCAGTGACTTCTGTCTCTATGTTCAGCTCAGGACAAAGAATGTGGGGTTTATTTACCCCCCACCACCCTTTGTCTTCTCTTGTTTCTTCAGTCACAGCCGTGCACACACACACACACACATACACACACACACACCATTTGTAAGGACGTTTCACTAACTTGAGTAACATTGTATCTCAGCAACACTAAACCTTCTCCTAACCCATAAACTTAACCTTAACCTCAGTGACTGAAAGCCAAAATCTCTCTGCTCTCTGCTCTCTTTGTTTTTCTGATGAAAACACCCAGCTCTTTATGTGTCCCCACTTCTGCAGACTTTCCAGTATAGCTATCATTATGAGGACATCACAAAGATTTAAAGGCATATTGGTATTAGTGTATTTGTACCATTGACTTGTATAATACTGTGTCTGAGTTAATACTACACCTACATCCAAACTTAACCCTAACCTTAATCTTAGAAACCAAAAGGAAATCTTTCTACTCTCTTTGTTTTCCCAAGAACAGTTGAATGTGTGAGGGAAACAGCAAGTTCTTTGTGTCCCCACTTCTGCAGACTTTCTTGTATTCCTATCATTATGAGGACATTTGGTCCTCACAAACACACACACGTAAGTTTTCATGTATTTGTGAGGACCTTCCATTAACTTGTATGATCCTGCCTCTGAGGTAATAACACACCTACATCCAAAATGAACCCTAACCTTAACCTCAGAAACCAAAAGATGATCTTTCTGCTCTTCTATTTACAACAGCAAATTGTCCCCACATTTACAGGTTTCCTGGTATTCCTACCTTTAAAAGGTCCCTGGATGTGATAAATACAAGAACACACACATACACACACACATATATATGTATTCAGGGGGTGGGGGAGAAGCTCAGAGTCCACAGCACTAAAATTAATAGCGACTGTGCAGGCGTGTGGAAAAACAAAGCCCAGGCTTTCTGTCCTACATCCTCACATATTAAAGCTGGAGGCTGGCTGCACAATAGACCGAAGACAAAAACAAACTGACGCTGCTGGTTCAGAAAACTCTGAATGGGATTCTTAAAAGCAGATAAGAGCTAAACACAGTTAGAGGAAATGTGTATTGCTGCATTTATTTTGGTTATTTGCTATAATACTTAATACTAGTGTATCTACTATTTAATAAATACAATATGACCTTTTTACTCATTTCAACAAATATGTGGCATCGAGCAAAAATGAATGAAAATGATCAATGAAAATTAATCAAGCTCTACATACTAATGCTGCAAAACGTGCACCATCGCTATAAAACATTGCAATTGGTAGGAAATCATAGGTCACAAGTAGTTCTCGGGGTGACGAAGCGTCCCAACCTTCAAAGATACAAAGTCCAGACAAAGACCTTCAGTATTCCTGTCAGTTGTAAATGATCATAGAATCACAACTGACTGTTACTGGACAGGTGCGTCATTTCTCTCAGACTAAATATAAAGAGAGAGATTATTAGACTTCAGTCACTTGAAAATGCTTGCAGTATGACCAGAAACAAGCAGGAGCAAATGTATAACAGAACACGATGATCTGCACCACAATCATCTTGCTACAACCCACACAAAATGCCTCTGCAAAGAAAACTAGCACACCGCGTTAAAACCTTGCACCCTAGTGCCCAGACACATCAGAACGACGTGTTCTAGACAGATAAAACAAAAAAAGAACTTTAATTTAACTTCAGACAAGAGCGGGGTGATGATGTTTCATTGACCTCAGACGTTCAACTATAATGACTGATGCTTGTGTGGCCTGGCCAGTCTCATGAATTGAATCCCATCGACTATTTACGAAACTGAACCCAACAGCGAGATTCTTGTAATGTTTGGGGATCAAAAACAGTTTGCCAAGAGAAATTAGGCAAGGTTCAACCAAAATGCTGCGAAAAGCAAAATCACTTCTTACAGTAGAGCAGCTTTGAAACAAAGAACTACTGTTTTTCATTTGAGAGGTCTGGAGGCTTTTCCCCCTTTTAAAACATTTGTCTTTGTATATGAATACTTACACTCAATACAAAGTCATAGGACATGTTTGCAAGTATATTTGCATTGGAAATAAAAATAGCAACGTTAAAAGAATACCCGTTTCTCCCTCACTGCATGTACCATTCACGAACATGCTCCACTTACATAAAGGAAAGTTCTACAAAAACCTAAAAGCAGTTCAAATCAAAAGACTGGATCTTTGAGAACTAAAAAAAGAAGCTATTCCATATCATGCAATATCATACAGGCGCATGTTTGGCCAGTGGGTGGCCTAGTGGTTAGGGCATTCGCCCCATGATCAGGAAGTCGTGGGTTCGATTGCCAAGACCGCTAGGCATCTCTGAGTTACCCTGAGCAAGGTACCGTCCCCACACACTGCTCCCCGGACGCTGTGCTCGTAGCTGCCCCCTGCTTCACTTGGTAAATGGGTTAAATGCAGAGGAAGAATTTCGTGCTGTTCGCACTGTGTGCTGTGGTGTGTTCACGTATGACCAGATCTTCACTTTCACTTCACAAAACTGAACCTTAAGTCAAACATAACTAGAAAATAGATTCTGGCAGCCAGGATTATGGCATTGAAATGAATGAAAATACAAATGGAAACAATTTTCTCACATTTAATTGTCTTTATTTCCATGACAATTACTGTATTAAAACAAAAAGTAAAAGAAAAAAACAGCACTATTCAAAATAGGATCAGCAGCATTGTACAACCTGTAAAGTGGTTCATTAGCATATTTACATTTGTGAATGCAGATTCATGGCCAAACTGATGGATGTGCTGATTTGTACAGTAGCCATGCTCAACTGAAAATGGGAAGATATGTATGAATACAGGCTATGAAAAAGTTGCTGAATTTGATCAAATTTAAAAAGAGTGAATAGACGGTCATTGAAGCTCTGGCGTGAGATTTTATTATGAAGTTGTGAAGCCCAGTAACTGTTCGATTGGTTTATATTTCCACTCGTCTGCCTCCAGCTCCTCCACCAGACTGGCCAGCTTCTCCATACGAGACACCTGCTGATCT
Source organism: Hemigrammopetersius urotaenia (assembly GCA_037974485.1). Taxonomy (NCBI): domain Eukaryota; kingdom Metazoa; phylum Chordata; class Actinopteri; order Characiformes; family Alestidae; genus Hemigrammopetersius; species Hemigrammopetersius urotaenia. The sequence goes on along the minus strand of JBBPDC010019042.1, from coordinate 7,958 downwards.
GAGAGCACACATGAGAGCATTCAACACATGTAGATCATTCAACATCCATAAAGCAGCGGTTACAATGCCTCCCTTTTAGCTTTACTTATGGGAAGTCAGATCAAAATAAAAGTACTAAAGGCTTTAACGACGTGGTTTATTGTGGGCATGACCAAGTCTATTTTGTTATTTTGATGGTGGGAAAAACAGACTGGCTCTACTTAAACGCTTAATTACCCAGAGGCGTGTCATATAATCAACCAATCAGAATGGAGCATCACCTGACCTTTAAAAGGCGGGGCACATACTCTGTGGCGGATCACCCTCATGAATGTGAGTCTACCAGGTAAACTCAAGCGGCTTTAGTGAGGTAAAAATGCGCAATTGGTTTTTATTCAGTCCATTTTTGGCCCTCATCGTGTCTGTTTAAATACCCAGGTGTGTTCATTGGTCAAATGTCCTATGTGGTGTACATGAATGTGTTATTAATTTGACTGATTGTGTTCATTTATTTATTTTTCAAAAATGCAATACACACTTGTACTCTATGAATGAAACCAAACCCAATTTTTGTGATTCAAGTGCGTTCCTGTGTCTATACGTCTCTGAAACATGCTGCTTAAATATCATTGAATAATGTGCTTCTGACTTCAGATGTGCTTTTTACCATTCAAAAGTGCAGTTATTTCACTGTGTAAAACAGCAAAATGGCAGACAATGCACTTGGCCATGCCTGGTTTAAAAACACCACTCCTACCAGCGCGAAACGTGCGCAAGATTGGAAACAAAAGCATATTGATGAGAAAAGTCTAAACTATTTAAAAACAATGAAAAAGCATAAAAATAGTCCCTTACCGTGCTTTACTTGCTTTAAAGTTGATGCCACTTGGTAACTGAAGACGGATTCACAGAGAAATCTGTCTGAGCCGTCTGAAAATTAAAAAGCAAAGCTTAATAAATCATTGCACACATTTACTGTGAACTGCTAGTGAAACTCACACTGAGTTTGTGTATTGGGACGCCTTATCACCAGTGAATAAACAGAACAGCAAAACACCATTGCATAATCAACTGCCCCGAATGCAAATTAGCACCATAATCAAGGCAGGAAATTGTAGAGGCAGACCAAAGAACACAGGAATATACACAACACCCCCCACCCCAAACCCCCCTCCCCTCCTTCCAGTATAACACAAATCATTCAGTGTCTAGAATGGAAACTTCTGACATCAGCCAACAAATGAAGTGTTGGGTTTGATTTTTCTGTGTGTGTGTAACCCCTGCACCCCAATAGTTCCAAGCTCATAATCAGCTAAATATATGAACTGGAGCGTGTGCTGAATGGGGTGGCGGAACTGGGACTAGTGGACAGATGGGTTTTAAGTCCTCATTAAAGGCTCCTGTTCTTTCTGGAGGCCAAAGGAAGACGGGACAGTGTCCAACTGTGGGCACGCAAAGCAGGGTGCAGGCTGGTGGAAAAACACGTCCCCATTAGGACAAATGACCCAGACACTAGAGGCACAATGGAGTCAAAAACAAAAGGACTCTGACTTTTTAGGTCCACTGACTCTTCTGTTGGCCCAGACCTTCGAATAACCATTTATGTAATCCGCTGGACAAATTCGTCATTCATCTCTCAAAGAGATGACTAAAATTAATTATTAACTCTGCTTGGCCAGCGTCTGCCAAACTGGCATACGCCAACGTTCACAGGGAAATGTCGCAACGGATGATGACATTGTGGGAGGTGTTCACTAAAGAACACTTCAAAATAAAAAACAGAGTTGTAAAATACATAACTGGGACTCAGGGTCCCTCTCCCTCTCTCTGTAAACACTGTGACGACTGGCAGCCAAGCCAACACCTATTATCAACACCTTTAATCTCTTATCGGAAATAAACAGTGTGAACAAAGTACACTGAAATGTCAGCTTTGTCCTGCCTTCACATAAAAAACAGCAGTAACTAGATCCAAATACTCCCTTTGAATAAACAAGTACTTTCCAATGGGATTCAAAGTATTTTTCCCCAGTTACCCAGTTCATGTTTAGTTCTGTTCACAGCACGTTTTCAAGCTTTAGTGTTTTATTATAGGAAAAGGAAATGCCAAAAGCAGAAGAATAGCATCTAAAAGATTTTGTATGCGCTAAGAAGTTGAAATCCTTTGAGTGCTTTTTGGATTCTATGCAAGTCATTTTACACTGAAGTAACCTGAGCCTCCTTTAGCCACTACTACACTGCAACTGCATCCATTTCACATTCGTGTCCTGAGGTGAAGGGGTGGTAGCTCTCTGATTACATACAAAACACAAAAGAAGTTGCTTTTAACAGACCTTCCATCATCTCTCCGGCTCCTTTGGGGTACGTGTAGAGGACTTTTCTAGGAGGAATGAGCTCTGAAGCGCTGAAGCCCGATCCAGTAACAGTGCTGCCACTCATGCCCCCCGCTGAGGAGGATGAAGACGAGGCGGCCATCTGGCCTGAGTCATTGGCTAGTCACAATTCCCGATAAAACATTATTAGTACCAGCAGGACACATACAAAATATGGACAAAAGTATGTGGACACCTGATCATGGAGTTACTGTAACAGCCTCCAATTTTCTGGGAAGGTGGCCCAGAAGCCTTAGGATTATACATTAATTTGAGTCCACCCAGTCAAAAGAACATTTGTGAGATCAGGCACTGCTTTTAGAAAAGAAGACCAGGCTTGCAACTTCCACAATTCATCCCAAATGACTCTGTGCACAGCACTGCAGTTTTTGAAATGTATTTCTATTATACAGTCATCAAATAATGTATTGTAATAATGTATAGAAATCAATTTGTACACAGAGATGATGAAAGAGGAAAGGGCCTTCAGCAAGCTGAATACATACAGTAAAATAACTTTGTACACTGTAACATTAACACTACTCTCCAAAGCAAAGCTCAAACCTTGAAAAAGTTTTTTGGTCTGATTTTTCTTGAAGAGATCGTTTGGAACTTTGTAGTGAGTGACAAAACTGAGGATTTCCACTACAGTTACATTACTTTTTCTTTTAGCAGACGCTTTTATGCAAAGCGACTTTCATTCCCTAACTACAGGGGACAGTCTCCCTGGAGCAACTTGGGGTTAAGGGTCTTGCTCAGGGACCCAGTGGTGGTGCTGAAGGTAGGATTTGAACCCATGGTCCGGAGGCAAGTATCCTACCCACTGAGTTACCTCCACCCACTAGCCCTGCTATGTGTGTTTCCTGCAGTTTCGTGGCTGTTCTGTTGTCATTCCTAGACGCTCTTAGAAGCATTTTAGCACCAGGGCACATATTTCACAAACTGACTTGTAACAAAAGTTCTGTGTAACAAAAGAATTCCATGAAAGAGCCACATTAAACATTACTGAGGTCTTCAGTTAAATGAAAGTTTTCATTTCTGGAAACTGCATGGCTGTGTTTGATTTTAAACACTTTATCAATGAGCACGATTGCACAATAAGATGGGATGTCCATATACTTCGGGCCATATGGTTACCTATCCTAAAATCTCTCCTTTCTTTTGAGGTGCTCAGCACAGAGGGTTTGAATTCAGTTTATGGTCTAACTATGCTATAAAACAGTGGACCCCAACCCCCGGGCCACGAACCGGTACCAGGCAGTGGGTCATGTGGTACCGGACTGCACAGAAAAAAAAAAGAGAAAAGGGAGGGACGGCATCTGTTGAACCTTGAAATATATGGTTGACTACGATTATTGGCACAGATATTTGACCATTTGGACTGAAAAACAGAATGAGCTACAAAGTAGCTAGAACGGATATTCCAGCATGACTGTGTACCAGTGCACAAAAGCAAGCTCCATAAAGACACGGTGGGTGAGTTTGGTGTGTAAGAACTTTACTGGCCCGCACAAAGCCCTGACTTCAACCACATCCAGCACATTTGGGATGAACTAGAACGGAGATTGCGAGCCAGGCCTTCTCGCTCAGCCTCAGTGCCAGACCTCATTAATGCTCTACAGAATTTATGGGGACAAATTCCCACAGAAACTACAAAATCTCATGGAAAACCTTCCAAGAAGACTGGAAGCTGTTATAGCTGCAAAGGGGGAGCGACTTCATATTAAAGTCTATGGATTTGAACGCAATTGTATTAAAATCTCTGTGGTTGTATTGGTCAGGCGTCCCAATACTTTTGTCCATTTAGTGTATTGTTTACCAAGCTGATGTTTAGGTAGCTCGAAGCTGAAGCTAACCTGGGTAGAACAGCGATTTGTAGCGGATTTATTAACAGTTCGCTCTAAGTGTATACCCTATACGGTTAGTAAGAAGGCATAAACATGAATTAGAACAATATCGTTTAAATAAAAAGTTGCAAATATAAATAACCCGTAAAGTGTAACGTTACCTTCTGTGCTGCAAGCTACTGCTGTATCTTCTCGCGTGATTTGGAGCTTTAAGCGCCACCTACCGCCCCGGAGGAAATCAGGAAGGAGCAGTCGGTGTTGAGAAACTGTGGAAGGTTGTATATATTAGTGGTTATTTTCCCCTCATATTTATTAAGCTTAACATTGTTTAATTTTAGTAATACAGAACTCGTGAGTGTAGTCGTGGTTGTAGAATGGAAATAGCTATAGCATATATTTGAATTGGAGGGTGTTTCGGATATTTTGACCACCGTGTACATTTTAGTAATGTTCGGCGTGTTAAAACTCCATCAAAATCACAATTGACAGGGTCTTTTGCAGTCACTTCACGGACTGGAAAACATTTTAACAATAGACCTCCCTTTGGCCGCCTAAAACATGAAACGGCTTCTGTTCCAGGTTGTGGCAGAAGCAGTTTGTGACCAAACATTGTGGCTATGTTCACTACATGGCCAAAAGTATTGGGACGCCTGACGTCACACAAACAGGGATTTTGATGGCATTGCATTAAAATCAATAGACTTTAATATGAAGTTGGTTCTCCATTTGCATCTATATGCAGCTTCCACTCTTCTTGAAATGCTTTCCAGGGGATTTACGAATTTGTGTCCATCCATTCTGTAGAGCCTTTGTGAGATCAGGCACTGATGTTGAATGAGAAGGTCTGGCTCCCAATCTTTTGTCGGGGCTGCACAATATGTCATTATCATGATATTCTCTGCATTACTAATATCGCAGAAGACTGCAATATGGAAATGAGCCTCTAACCAGGGCATACAGACGAGTTACTGGGTGTTCTGATGATCTGAAGTGTTAATGAAATCTAACGTTTGTGTAATTACTTTGGCTAATATTAAAAGATTGATTCACTAAGAAATTTTTAAAGGACCCATAATCTACTATTTCTTTCTGAGAAACGTGAGGATAGGTCCCTTTAATATTTTTGAAAGATCCTGCAATAACAGTATGTTGCAGTATAATTGCAATACTCATATTTTGCCCAAATCATACAGCCGCATTACATTTCAAACTTTCTATGCAGTGGTGGTGAGTGGAACCAGGGGTCCTAATGTCTACATCACAAATAGAAACATTTTATTTACTATCAAGTATAACCAGTAAACACGACCTACACTGGCATTGTTATATCCAGTGTAAATGTTAAAATGTTTGGCCTCAAAACACTCTGCATGAACATCAAAATGCTCTGCATGAAGTCAATATATGAAAAACAGTAGTTAAGCAATATCTCAGGCATTAGGTAGTGGTCTTTCATTCTTAAGGCCCCTCCAGGCAATCCACATTTTTAACTTACAATACATAGATAGAGCAAAAATGTGGACCATCTGGGGGCTTCTGAGGATCAGTTTGAAGACCACTGTGGTAAACGACTTGGGCATCTGGTTCCTATCACCACCACTGTGAACAATTGTGACTCGCATGATTAAACGTCGCATATCAGACGACTCTGAAAGAATCTTAACAGTTTAATTGTAATTCTAAAGTTATATTTTTGAAAGAATGTAGAAGAAAATAGCAGTTAAAGAGATCTGAGTTTGAATGTATTCCAAGGAGTGTCACATGTTAGAGCAAGGGTGTCAAACTCCAGTCCTGGAGGGCCATGGTCCAGCATGTTTTGGTGATTTCCCTGCTCAGAAACACCTGGTTCACCTCGCCAGTTAATTGACAGGTTTAGTGAGTTTGTTTGAGGAGGAGAACCTTCAAACTGTGCTGGACACCTGCCCTCCAGGACCGGAGGTTAACACCCCTGTGTTGGAGCATTAGAGCATTAACTCTAGTGCCATCTGTTTGGAAGCAGAGGTACGACTGTATCTGTAGCTTCTTGTAGGATAAAAAATCAACTTAAATGTATATGTTAGACAGTGAGGGGTCTTAAATTTTGATATGCTCTCTCAGTCTTCATCCTTGAACCCCATCAAAGAACAGAAGCCAGATTAACGTGAAGCAGGATGTCCATGCTCTTCTATGCCTTACTTAATATGTTAGTGATTATATTGTTGTTTTAACATGTGTTGAGAATAACTGTATTTTTTTGCAGTAAATCTAGATCGTCATGGATATTTTGAGGCCTGTGCTCATTAACATCAATGGGAGGATTTACAGAAAAAATCCCATTAAAGAGGAACGCTATGAAGAAGAAGAAGAAGAAGAGGATTTCTCATACTCTGCACTAGGTTTATTGATCCCAAATTGAGCAAAATTACAATAATCATTAGTCTCCCTTTAATAGGGATCAATTTTAATCTCAATTCATTTATGTTTACATTCACAGAGCAGTGTATGGACGAACCCTGTGACACCAATTACATTGAACAGACTGACAAAGGCTTTCGCTGTGCCATAGATGTCCCAAGTGTTCTTTACAAGTTAGTATTGTCTGTGTTTTCCTGTTTTCTGAATACATTCTGAAGAGTTTTATTTTGACTTTATATTATACGTGATAAAGTTCTTGCTTTGTGTCTCTGTGTGACCGTACAGTCATTGCATAAGCAATTTCCTCCAGGATCAATAATGCTTTTTGATTCTGAATACACTATAATTAGTTCATTTTTGAGGTATCATCAGATTAGACATTATGTCCTGCTCTTTGATTTTTTATTTTTAAAGGTACATCATTGGAAAGAAAGGAGAAACGCGGAAACGGCTCGAATTAGGGACCAAAACTTCGATCAGCATCCCCAAACAAGGAGTGGAAGGACAGATAGGTCAGACACTTTGATAAATGCATTTTTCTCATAAGACGGTCAAATGCATCCAGACCTACCTTGTTCTCCTCAGACATTGTTCATTTTTATGCTTTCATGTTCTATTGTGTTTGGGTGGGGCTTGTGTGGTGGGGAACGTTCGGTTGGTGGTTTGTACAGTACGTTCTGTATGCATGTACATGTGCATCTGTGTGTTTTCTGTGGTTTTGCAGTGATCACAGGACCTCAGAAGTCTGCAGTGGCATCAGCTGTTACTCGAATTGAGGTTTTGCTTGAGAGCTTCCGCAGGAAGCAGCCATTCACCCATTTCCTCTCCTTCGCCCTAAACCAGCCTCAGGTCCAGGAGGGCTTCCAGCACTTTAAAGCGGAAGTACTGGAGCACTGCTCTCAGGTGGGCCAGCAGATTCTACTTTTGGAGACAGTTAAATCCAGTGGTATCAAAAATTATTCACATTTTACCGAAGTGTGTGGGTGGTTCCATATGGATGGGTGAATAGATTCAAGATGTTTTTGTCACATACACAATAATATAAGTATAACATGTAGTAAAATGTGCCACATATGTGCTATATAGTTACAATAGAAATTAAAGGATAAAACTAACTAATAAAAGATATAAAAATAAATTCTAATAAACATTACTAGAATAAATAGTATACTAGAATAAATACCATTTGATGTTGAAGTGTAATAATACTGCAGTGAGCTAGTTTGTTGTTGATGTACAGACTTAAGTAACAGATGGTGAGGTAGCGAGGCAGGTGAGACACAGTGAGTTAGCGAGGCAGGTGAGACACAGTGAGTTAGCGAGGCAGGTGAGACACAGTGAGTTAGCGAGGCAGGTGAGACACAGT
>JBBPDC010019022.1:0-12936 GCA_037974485.1 Hemigrammopetersius urotaenia | reverse complement strand
TTTATATATTCTGTTTATATTCTGTTTGATTGGTGTGTAATGTACTCACACTCAACTGAATGTGTTGATATTTGCTGAACCCACACCTCTGCATCATTAATCACTCACTAATGTCACTGAGCCTCGTCATCGATGAGTTACCGTAAAGTATCGATCCGTCTCTGGACAAATTAGAGTCGTCCGCAGGAGCCGCTGCAATTGATCACCGACAGAGGGGTCCGGGATGGGCGGGAGGGGGGTGTAGAAGCTGAATGCTAGATAAGCTGGAGGAGGTCATGAGATGAAAGCCTAAAAAAGACTCACCACTGTGTTAGGCACTTTCACTTTAGACCTTTCTGACACTCTGAAGGGATGAAAGGTCTGTCTAATGGTCTTTTCAACCCTCATAATGATCTTATTCAGTTGCGATACTCTAGGAAATGATTTAATGCACCGTAAGTGATTTGTCTTGATTCAGTGCATCATAAAATCTCTGATTTTTCCAGGATTCGATTCAGTTCTCTTAGAAACTACATTATAAAATCTCACATTTCATCATGATTCCATTATGATAAGAAATGATTCAGTGCATCACGAAATCTCACATGTCCCCATGATTCAATTAAGTTCTTTAGGAAATGATTCAGTGCATTACAAAATCTCACATTTCATCATGATTTGATTAGATTCTTCAGCAAATGATTGAGAAGATTATGAAGACACAGAATTCACCACTATTCAGTTATGATAATTAGAAATAGATTCAGATGAATCGAGCCTTTAGCAAATGATTTCTTGCATTGTGTTCTCTCACATTTCACTCTGAGTTGATTCATTGTGGTTCATTGCCTTTATTGAAAATGAAAACTGTGGCTGGAATAACTATTTACAGAACTGTAGAATATATACCATAAACAAAGTGTTGATTTAAGAAATAGTCAGAAAGCTGAATAGTTGATTGAATAATATCAATATCATAATTGATTATTGATTATAATTGATTCGGACAAAATTGCGCAGTTTACAGCTCTAGTCTTTCCCCCTTTCTGTATTGATTTTATGTGCAGGGCCCGTTTGTGCATTATGGTTTATTTGATAGCCCCCTGCTCATTCGCTCTGCTGGATTGGGGTGCGGAGTCACATTGAAGCTCAATCATAAATTGTGGCCCTAGTAAAAAGCAGTTACAGGGCACTCACTGACCTGTGCTGCCCCGTGCTACAGTGCGTAATGGTTTTGTCTTGCAAGATAAGAGCTTCTGTGTAGTTGCCATGGTTATGTTTGGCCTCTAATGTTCATCTGGATAACTGATTGGGTACTGCATGAGATTTTATGGCTGTTAGGTGCCAGCAATGCATGCAGCTGGATAACTGGAACAGTGCTGGCAGGCTGTGTGTGTGAGTGTGTGTGGCCCTCTTGGGCCGACAAACGGAAGATGCTTATGCACTGCAAGTTTCAGCTGGTGGAAAAGTACATGTGACACATATGCATGCTTGAGTGGTAACACTTTTGCAGGATTGGACAGAGTTAAACATGTTTAAAGATCTCCGTTTTAAAATGAGGCTTCTTCCGGTGTAAACATTAGCGAAATGCTAAGTTAGCTCAATATAGCTTTTTCTAGGTAACTACTGCATTAGAGTTACCCAAATTACATATGCACATAGTTGACATATTAGTAAAAATGACTAGTGGGTTGTTTTGGCACTATGTTGATAATTGGAGGAATAGTTAACTAGCAAAGTTTAGATTTCAATACAAAACCGTGCACGGACCCGCTAGAGGGCGCTTCTGCACAAAAGGGTTAAACATGGCTGTTGTGATAAAATGATATAATGTGATAAAATTATAAAATGAACATAGTAATCAATATTGCATTAAATGCTGTATCAGCTATGCTGTTAAACAATTCAGACTTTTCTTTTGAAGTTTGAACAGACATAAAAGTTACTTTTAATTATTATATCATTCCTATTTAACAATTCCTAGTTATTTAGTTTTGCCAGACAAGCAGAACAGACAAGCCATTATTTACACTATAGTCCCTTTTAACGTCCACAAATAGCCAGCGGGAGTCCGGGAATTATATGTCACATGCTTTTAGCTCCGGATGTAGACTGTCTTAAGTATATTGATTTGAAGATGTTTGCTGCGCAATTGCTAACTGAGCAAATCTTAATCTGTTCATGCCTTTCTAATCAAATATAGATCCTGCAGGAAGATCTAGTTATCTCAGACTCTGCCACAAATAGAAAACCACCAGTTGTCTCAAACTTCAGTGTTACTTGTGCACAAAATATCGCTCGTTATCTCAGGCATCAGTATAATTATTAGAGTTTATATAATTCATATGAAATTTCATATGCTTAGTATAAAATATATAGTTAATTATCTAATATAGCCCAGACTTCAGTGTAAGTAGTACAAAAGTTATTAAATCTTTTTTATCCATAAAGTACTAAACTAATAAATCTCTTAGGTGAGTAGTTATCTTGATATAGCCGCAAAATATAAAATTAATTATGTCAGACTAGTTCTAGGTTTGACCATAATATAGCGAGTACTGGTATTACTTTCTGTGATAGACAGTGATAGCAGAAAATACCTTACTAGTCTAAAATGTTATTATTCTATGCAAAATGTAGAGTTGTAAAGTTTAGTATTAATACATTCATGTAAAAAACAGTTATGTCAGACTTACACCCAGACAATATATAACTAATTATCTCAAACTTTGTAGTAGCAGACAATTAGTTATCTCAAACTTTGATATTAGTAATGGATCATTACTAATTAGGGCGGTTGGTGGACTAGTAATTGGTGAATGGGTTAAATACAGAGGAAACATTTCACTGTGTTCACTCTGTGCTGTGCTCACGCATGACTATAAGGGGCCACTTAACTTTAATATATACACTAGTTGGAACTGAGCTACACATCTCATACCTTGATGTGATCAGTATAGAATACAGATGTCTGTGGATCCGAAGCACTGTCTCGTCCCTCCTCTTCTTTGGAGACTCCTGTGCCTTTAAGAGAGGGTCCGTTCGCCCTCTGCGGGACTCGGTGTAGTTAAGACTGGGGCAGGAGGGAGGAGAAAGGGTGTGTGTGTGTGTGTGGTTGTTGGGGGGGGTTGTGCTGTCTGGCGCCAAACACCAAGACAGAAGAAGAAAGAAGAGCCACCATCACCAGGTTGCTGAACCGATGAGAGCGAGGCGGAGGGCGGTGGGCTCCCCTCGGCAGAGTGAGAGAGAGGCCCGGGGGCGGAAAGGGAGAGCCGGAGGGCTGTTGGATAAACGCGCTCCGGCTCCATCCATCCTTCAGCAGCGGGTACCTCCTTCATTATTCAACGCGCCTGGAAAAAACAATAACGCGTCCGGACGGAGGATCGGTTTACGCACCGACACGAGGCACTGGCTTTGTGCGCGTGTTTGTGTGTGTTTGTGTGTGTGTGGCTGGGTCTCCATATGCAGGTGTTGGGGCTGGAGTTGGGGTGTGTGTGTGTGTGTGTGTGCGCGCAGGTATTGGGGCCGGAGATGAACCTGCGCCAGCACGAGAACTCCCTTTATAATGTATTTTTCTACACGCGTTCTCTATCTGTCTGTCTGGATATATTTACAATTACGTTTTACAGTTTTTTAAGTTTTTTTTTTTTTTCATGCATGAGTTTAGTTTTTATTCTTTTTGTCCGTTATTTAATAATTTGTTTTTGTACTCTTTTACATTGATTTACTGATATTTTCTTGTGTTTCTTGTGTTTTGTTATTGATCTTTTTCTAGCTTGAAATGGCTATATAAATAAAGTGATATTATTATTAAATATTATTACTATTGTTATAAATATTATCACCATTACCATTATTATTATTATTATTATTATTATTAATAGGTGAACATTACGAGCCATAGGTGGCCCCGAAGCTTGCTATGTTTGTGGAGCCATTGTGCACTAATCAGCACTTTCTATAGAGTGGGGGGTTGGTGGTGGGAGGCGGGGGTCCCGTGGGTGTAGCATGAGGGGGGCAGTGGTGACGGAGTGTTGGCCTCGAGCCCTTTGAAGCAGGGAGGTTGAGGATGGAAAGATGGATGGTGGTGGGATGAAGAGGGAGGGGCTTGAGTAGACAGGGGGCGTGGGGAGTTTACATCAGCATACAGTAGAAGATGTGGCCACCTCAGTGAACTGTGAGTCGCATCTGTGTCTGTAAGTGTGAGTGTGTGTGTTTCTGTGCTGTGTTCACACTCACACGGTCCTCTCCTCTCTCTCAGGACCTGCTTGCTCGTCGGCTGGCTACCGCAAGGCAGACGATGAGATGTCAGGGACCACATCCCAGACAGAGCCCATCGACGCTACGGCCCGGACCGTCCTCCTCAACCGGCCTCAGAACACCAAGTTCTGCGACAATCATGTCAGGTGAGGCTTTTTTTGCTTTCATGCTGTCCTCCAGTAGCTAATCTGAACAGTGGTGCTCAGTGTTGACTCAATTTGAACATGTCTCTCTTCCACAGGAATAAAATATCCATTGGGTTTTTGTTTTCTTGCTTTTGTTTATAACTGTGCTGATTCAAGGCAATATATTTTATTCATGTGACTCATGTTTGATCAAATTCAGTGCGTGTGTGTATGTGTGCGCATGTGGACAAAACAGCAGAAAGTGATTGATGCTACAGCCTTGTGCAAAAGTTTCGGTGGCCCTGAGGAATTGGCATGATTTTTCTAATGGCATATAAGTGACAGGAAACTTTAATGTAGCTTTTTGCTAAAAATGTCTCCTTATTTGCTTCGTTTAACATATCAAAGAAATAATAAAACATACAATGTGCAAGTGGTGACTGTGCTATAAAATGTGCATTCATAGGAATCATTTACTTACATTCCTCTATTTACTTACATTCCCCTTTACATTACTCTAGGTCTGATGACAAGGTTTGGGCAGTCATGGAGATATTATGCATTTTGTTGAATTGCAAAGTGAAAATAAGGTTTGTGTAATGATTTACAGTAATTTAATAGGTTTACAAAACAGAAAATCATGTCATTTTACCAGGGATGCCTACACTCTAAGAGCGAGGCATGTGTAAGACTTTTATTTCAGTTATTGATCTTAAGGCTTATTATCCAGTAACCTTTCTGAGTGATGAGAGTTCTGAGTGAAGACCTGATGTGTTTAAGCCTGGAGAAACTGCTGCCAGACGGCATTTGCGTATTTAGTTTTAAGTGGCCTTCCGCTGTTCTGTGCGATATGCAGACTGTTTTTGTTTGTCTTTTAGAAGGTAAACCCTTTTAGAGTCTTTAGAGTCTTGCCGGCCATATATTATTCTCCTTCCAAACCTGCCCCTGATGGTTTTGCAGATTTGTTTTAAATGATCTTAGTCTTTATGTGCTCGTTTGTAAATTCAGAGCGGTGCTGTATTAGAGGTAGTTACAGTGATCTGTGAGTGTCTGGTGACAGGAGGTGAAGGAGGTGATGTTGGTTTAACAGGAATTAAGCACGTTTCGTGTGAGCTGTCCCTGACTTTCGGCTCATGAGATGAAGATTTGAAAGAGCTGATGGTCTGATAGTGCTCAGAGAATGCTGTTAACAGTGCTTGCGGTTTTCCTCATTGACCGTTCAAGGTTTCTGTGTCACAGGCGTTACTGAAGCTAATGGGACATTTTTCAGAATGACTGGTATTTGCAGACACATCTCCTCTGTCCTCCTCTCTCTCTCTTTCTCTGTCTCTCTTTGTTTCTCTTTGAACTATCTGTTGTCTTCATTTGTTCGAAGGTCGCTCTGTTTAGATAGGGTAAGTATGTGCATATACAGCATAACGTGGCTGGTCCTGAGGAGCAGGTTGGACCTGTTGAAAATCATTAGCTAGATGCTTGATATGGTGCCGAAATTTAATATATTAAGTGTTTTAAACTAAATGATTGGAATGAGGTCCGTCCTGCCGAACTATGCTGGACGCCGGCCCTCCAAGACCAGAGATGCTCCAAGGTCAGGGTTCAGCTGATGGATAAGGATCATTAAGTTTAAAGTCAGTAGAATGGCTGATAAAGAAATTATGTTCATAGTTTATCTTTGGTGCAGCAGACAGAGACAGGATTAACCTTCAGGACCTACAAAACTGAGCCGGCTTTCATTTCCAAAGAGCCAGACTTTTTTGTATTTTAGTGTGGTCTTAAGGAGCAGTTCTCCAGGCTTCCTGAAGTACTTTCAAAGTTTCTTATTGTCTTATTGTTTTTGTTTAAGCCACACTGTGACCTACATATGAATCATTCAAACATAGCAATGCTATCTTAAGTCCCGAATCAGTGAAGAAACAGGTGCAGATGATTCCAGATGATCAGGCGGTGATCAGTATATGGGTGGTGCTGAATGCTGAGTGATTGGAACTCCCTTATCAAGGCTCCAGGCTCTTTGCAGCCTGTCACAGTTTAATCTACTCAGTATGCCAAAGATAAGACAAAACATCAAATAGTATTTTTTCACCAACAAGGTGATTCAAAGCAAAATATAAAAAATGACTTTTGCACAGTCATTTTCCGCTAATATCTATATATACTTATGAATAATACACTTATCACTATTATTATTACCTACAGGGCCTTACATAATAAATTAAGCACATACGCATGACACCATGTCCTAATACTGCATTGAAAACAAACCTGTGTGTGTGTGGGTGGGTGAGTTTATGATCTTAGTTCAGTTTTATATTACTGAGGGACAAGTTAAGTTTAAGCTTCCCAGTGAGGCCCTTTTATCTCTTTAGAGCTCACACACACAAACACACACACACACACACACACACACTCACCCCAACTCATCATCATTATTGATCCGGCATTTTAGCCTCAATATTGGATTTTGCTCTAAAAGGCTCTATTTCGGTTCCTGAAACCAGATTAAGTCAGTAGTGTGAGGAAGGCCTGTTGTGGCCTGTAACTGGCCGCTTGCGTTCGCATTCAGAGTTGAAGCGGCTCTCGTTCCCAGCGGCTTCCTGTTCCTTCACCTGTCAATCATCGCCCATGTCCTCGCTGGACGAGTGGAAAGTGATCTGTGGGAGATTAAAGGCTGGGTTTTTCAGACCACACGCCACCTCCTTTATCTTCCTCTATGTTTTATTCACAGCCCGGTTTCTGCTTCCATTGCATTAGCACAGGACGGCCAGATGTCAATCATAGCGTGGCCGTAGCAACGCACTCTGCAGAAGTCATTATTGCATTCTGGTGATTATGCAGGCCTGGCGCTCATTACAGCCGCAGCTGTAGTAAAACTGAATCCAAGCTTTGTGATAGTGGTGTCTTTTCCTTTGTGTGTGTGTATGTGGACTGAATGAGCAGGATCGTATGGATCCCACCCTGCTCTGTGTTACCAGACCTGGCCTGGTGCACTTCCAGGTCAGCCCTGAGCGGGTGTTTGATGTCATTGTGTCGGGTGCTGTGTGTTTTACCCTGTGAACTCCCCTTGGCAGTGCAGTGTGTGATACTTGTATCCTGTTTACAGCTAGAAAATGACACAAATATCTACCTGATACACATAAATACACTGGAATCCCATGTTTAACTGCAAAACAATGACCTAATAGGCGAAAGAGGGAAAATCAATACCCGTTAAAGAGCTCATACAATGGAAAAATCCATGATGTTAATCCATATCCATTAATGTAGTGTTGAAACATACTGCTTACCACTGTATACAGTATGTATAGGGAAATACTGCTTTTTCAATTTGTTTGGTTCTGTGATGTTACAGCAATCATTACATCTGCATATTCAGCCCTCAGCAGGTTAGCTTTTCAACTTACATTGACGTTATAAGGAGTGTTTCAGTCTGTACTGCTTTTTGGATGAGGCACAAGATGGAGCAACCAATCAAAAGAGAGCTTGCTGACTAGCAGTCCTAAAGGCACTGTATCAGAATCAGCCTGTTTAATACTTAGGAATGAAGAGATGATGGAAAATGGTTGTCTGGAAACAAATTCTGATTGTTTTTAGTACATAAAGTATGCACAAACTGTGTAAGTAGGCATCAGAGAAAATAATGCCCACTTAAAAATAAGATACTACAAAAATATGAAGTAATTCAATGTGAAGAATTCAAAGTTTTGTTCAATTTCTATAAAGATATGTACACAGATCTGCATATATGTAGGTATATACATATACATATATGCTCTAATTATCATTCATATATATATGTATATATATAAAATTGAATTGAATTGAATTATTATGACATATAGATGTTTACAAAGTACTTAATGGATATATGCATGAGCCCATGTCCTAAAGTCCAGAGTTTTGTCCGTGTATGTGTGAGTGTGAGTGATCTTAGTTTCATATTGGAGAGGAAATTCAAGCAGTTGAAGAGTGTGCATCAGTTTGTATTTCTTAGTTGAAAATAAAATCCACAGCCACACTCTGACGCTGTGCAGATAAGACTGGACGTGCAGTTTTCGAGCACGGAGAACCTTTCAGTACAGCCCATACAAAGAACCCTAGCAACCGAGCCACTGTTTACCGCACACATCAGAACAACCTGGCTGTGCTGTCAGTTTCAGTGTTCGGTCCTTTAAGTGAACAGAGAGGACAGATCCTTTCACACCAAAGCAGTAAATCTCTTTCAGAAACCCACTGAACAGGATTTAATATGAGTGTTCAAATTTCACTGCAATTCAGTTTGATTATATCAATTATTTGGAGCAATTCATATGTGAATTTAAATGTATTACTCCAAATAAGAAATGTTTTGTTGTTCCATTTTTACAATTTTAATAATATTCTTTGTGTTCTTTTTATATTTAGTATTTTTATATTCTTTATTAGAGTTTTCATGTTATTTATGTATTTATTTAATGGATCTTGGCCAAAAGAATTGTGCATACTTTGGAATATTATTATAAATAAACATTCTAACCATTCAGAACCAATCTGTTGGTACATGTTCACACCTCTTGTGTGTTTGACTGCTCTATAAAAATTGTGCTTTCTAATGTATATGAATATGGCAGGTGGTTGCACATGAATAAAATATGGTAAAATAACACAGTGCTGAAGTGACAATTTATTCTTTGTGTCTTAGTAGTGCATCAGTTTTTGAACAGATGCATATTATCAATTACTTTGATATCCATTAGCACATCAAAAACAAAGGCTAAACGTCAGTATATGAAGTTCTTTGTGTGATGCATCTTAATTCAGTTCACTTCCACCCATAGGCCTGACCTCAGTCACTGCCCTTTTTCCTCTCCATTTGCACTTTCAGGCTTTTGCTCCAGCGGATGGGCAGCCCTGAGATGACGGCGAAATTTTTCAACATTTGGGATATATTTAGTGTCTTTACCAGCTATTTGTAATGCCTGTGAAACACTTACTGTTGCTTTTCAGCTATTTAAGGCCCACTCAGTGATGTCCAATAGACCTGAGTGACTGACAGCAAGAGGCTGCCAAGGTCCAGGCTTGTACTTTTTGGGCTCCTGCTCTAAATTCGGAGGCGCAGACAGAGAGTTGATGTCAGGGGGTTTTCGTGTGTGGGCAGATGCTACCAAAACACACGCCGAGGCTTTTCAGAGCAACCTGAAGTGGGATTGATCCTAAATTGAGCTCGAAGCGCTACTTCAGAAGAACGACGCCTATATTTAGTTCTGCCCTGCTTTTAAGTTGCCCAGAATAAGGCCAGCTTTAATGACTTTTTATTTTTGTAATTGCCAACGACTAAAAGAGCACTTCATGCTTTATTGACCGGAGCGCCATTCTGTCCAGGCCGAAGGCCGGTTGTTTGTGAAATGTCGTTTATGCCATTTAAATGCCATTGGGAAATATTCAAAGCAATTTTACCAGCAGTTTAGAGCTGGAAGATGAAGTGTTTTTTTTTTTTTAAGGGTCATTCCACCATTTTTAGATATCCTGCATAATTAAATGATGTCAGTGGTTTATTGTGAAATGTTCTAGAGAAAAATACAGATGATTGTTCTTGATGGTGAATGGAACCAGATTAATATAATGTTATACACAAAAAGGTGAATATAAACATGAATACACTGCCTGATGCCTGAGGCTGTTTTAAGATTTATCTTTAGAGGGTGATAGTGTTTACTTGATGTTTGCTAAAATAACTATAGAGGGCAATGTTGAGTGATGTTTATTTGATGTCTTTTGAAACTGCTGTAGAGGGCGATAGTGAGTGATGTTAGTTTATTCAGTGTTAGCTGAAACAGTTGTAGAGGGCGATAGTGAGTGATGTTTGTTTACTTGATGTTAGCTAAACTGCTATAGAGAGCGATAGTGAATGATGTTTGTTTATTTGATGTTTGCTTAAACTGCTATAGAGGGCAATGGTGAGTGATGTTTGTTTATTTGAAGTTTGTTGATAAGAGGTATAGAGGGCGATGGTGTGCGATATTTGTTTATTTGAGCTGGAACTGTTTATTTGGAGATGCCAAGTAGAACTGCTTTATCAGCTGCTACTTTAGGCTTGAATTGTAACTGTGTAATATAATGAACAAGAAAAATGTAATTAATTAAATAAGTTTTTATTAACTTCAGTTCAGGTCTAGTTGTGTAAACATAGCATCTCTGAGTCTCTGACTTACTCTATAATGCACGATTTTGCATCAAATGGCTGTTAACATTGCAGTCATTGAATTTTGCAGGATACCCCTTTGAGATCGATGCTTACAAGGTTTATATTTTTTCCTTATTTTGCAGCACGACAAAGTATGGCATCCTTACCTTCCTGCCTCGCTTCCTGTACGAGCAGATCCGGAGAGCCGCCAATGCTTTTTTCCTCTTTATCGCCCTAATGCAGGTACAGCACACACATGCACCCTTACTTCACATGAATTAATGTGAAATAATGACCCTGCCCTAGCTTTACGTTCACTACGCTCACTTTCCACAGTACTGGAAACCCCAACCTTGTACATCTATATAACAGAAGTGGAGCTCTGCTCAGTACAATTGCAGAGTGTGGCTCAAAATACAGACTCTCATTCCTCTCATTCGTGGTCAGTGTTTCACCACAGAACTGCTGGAACTTGTATACACTTCGGGGTCACTGCTAGTCCCTCACTCAGAATTATTCAACCGAATGTGAGTCTGTGATCAGAAACACACCACTAATGAATTTTAGAGGATGGCGGACACAAATTGTCTCTGATTATAGACCAACAATGACGTACTGATAAAGTGTCCAGTGAGTGTATTTTGTTACATATTACAGTTAAAATAGGCTAATATTAACAAATATTAACACAAATATTCCATATTAGTCCCTGGTTAATAGCGTTAATATATGTTAATAATGACAAATCTTAAAACTAATATGTAATAGTGTTAATTGTTGCTAACCCTAACACTAATATTATATGTCCATGTTAATATATGCTTCTAATAGCATCTATTAACAGTAATGTTGCATATTAGCGTTAATATATGATAATAATAACATATATTAACACTAATGATTGCTACGTTATAACCACAAGCTATAAGGTCACTGCTTCATGCACTGGAAAACATAAAACTAATATAATGCAAGCTTTTGAATGTAAACTGTTGTAAAGTTGCACCTATTATTCAATGCGCCTGATTAAAGTGCGACTTCCTTTTCTAAATCTGCACTGAAATCCAGTAATAATTTTGCAGCTTTTTATCACAAATCTCAAAAGCATTTCATCCAATAGTCCGAGAAATGAGGTGAAAATCTTTCCCAGAAATTGTTCTTTGGTCTCCACTACTAAGGAGACTTCCAGTATGGTCCTGTATCACTCACACCTTTCTCATTGATCACAGATGAAAGAGTCTGTTCTAATAATCTGATGGGATTGCCAAGTGCCCTATAAGGCAGATGGTACATTATCCTAAATGAACCTTAGACAGCCGAATGTCGTTTTTCTGGATAGATCTTTTGATCTGCCCCTTTTGTTTTCTTGTTTTAAAGGGCTTGTGTCGTAAGAGGGGCTTTTTAAGAGAATTCAAGTGATGTGAAATGCGGGAACAAGTGGTGATCCGTGTCTGTTTGTGTGTGTGTGTGTGTGTGTGTGTGTGTGTGTGTGTGTGTGTGTGTGTGCGCGTACAGCAAATTCCAGATGTCTCTCCGACAGGTCGCTACACCACCTTGGTACCACTTATCTTCATCCTCACAGTGGCTGGGATCAAGGAGATAATTGAGGATTATGTAAGTAAGAACGCCCTCTGGTGGGGGGACGACTGTTGCACGCTCTGCAGAACTTTATCCTTATTTCTGCATTGCTCTCTGCATTACTCTCACACTGCACAGTGAAGTCAGTTTCCATTTCAATCCTTTATTTAGAATCAACCTGCCAATGATGTTAAAACCCAACCCTATTTCTGAAAGCTTATAGCCTACACTCTGAGCACCCAGACACTTCTACTTGATTACAGTTATAAGTGCCTGAAAACCTGCAAACTAGTCAGAAGAAACAGTTAAAACAGACACCTTGAAAAAATAGTTTATGAATACAATGTACAGCATACAGAGCTTTGTCACCACAAGTATCTTTATCCTTCAGTTTCATACTAGCAGTGTTAGATTATTTGACAGATTGTTCATTGCAATTGAAAGCTGATTCCCAAAGGGTTGCACTTTTCAGGCCTGCACTCAAATAATGGCATAAAACAAACAAAATCCTCAGATAAATTTCATGATTGTGGGTCATAAATAAAGTGGCAGGGTGTGATGATTCATGCATGATTCTAATTGGGCTAATTGATGTCCTATAAGCTAAACAAGCAGATTTTAGACCCCAAGCCTACCTTGAATGGTCGACTGTAGGGCTGGACGATATGGCAAAAATTTATATCAAGATATATTTCTTAATTTTGGTCGATACAATATAATTCCGATATCGATATGGACAATATTAAAAAGCCTCAGCAAAAAACTGCCGAGGACACACACAATGGATGTCTGCAAACTGAATTTGCAAAGTCTATAATACCTCCAGGCTCCTGG
>JBBPDC010019011.1:0-12936 GCA_037974485.1 Hemigrammopetersius urotaenia | reverse complement strand
CAACACCTTTGTTTGTGTTTCTCTATATATGTCTATGTGTGTGTGTGTGTGTGTGTGTGTGTGTGTGTGTGTGTGTGTGTGTGTGTGCGTGTTGTCTCAATCAGACTTTAGTCATGAAAGAACAGATTTTTGTCTGGAAAGGGAGTAATCTAAAGAGAAAAGTGAGATGAAAGACACCTCTGTCCCAGTGAATTTTAAGTGTCAGGCCCTAGTTGTGCCACTGATCACTTCTCAATGTAAATGCTTTCATTTCTTTAACAAAACTTCTTTGAGGAAATATGAAAATTTGCTCACGCCCAGTCAAATTAGCAACATGTTGATTCACCTGCTCCAGTTAATTCTGAGGGAGTCAGATGAAAGTCTGCTGTACGTTTTCCACTGTGGCTGCCATCTTTAGAGTTTAGACTATATTTTAGAACAGGGGTAGGCATCTCCGGTCCTGGAGGGCCAGTGTCAAGTGTGAATCATGTGTTTCTGAGCAGGGAAATCACCAAAATGTGCTGCATCAAAAGAGTTTTTAGCTTTTTTTTGTCTCCTAGTGTAAAGGATTCCAATGTAATCTACACGTTTATTGAGGAACTAGTAGCTCCTAATCTGGCATAATTAACATTTAATCTCATATTTTAATTAGACTAATGTCATGTCTGGGCGCAAGAGTGGCTTTTCCCCCTGTGTATTTTATGTCTGTGTGTTTGTTATTTTGGTCTGGAAGCACCGGGGAGCCCTGGGGTCTGTGTTTGGCCCATCCTTGGAATGATCGGTTGGCCAGAGTCAGCAGTAATGAGCTGGCAGGGCTTGGAGTTTATCAGCATGGTGGCAGCCATGCTTCGGGTGCATGGATTCCTGGATGATTCTGGGGGAAAGTTTGGCCAAATAGACTTTCTCAAGTGACCGGAAGGCAGCCGCTTCGCCACAGTGAGTCTGAGGACTGGTGACTGTGGTGAGACGAGCTGGGTTGCAGTACAGGCAGTGTCCCTTGCAGGTTGCTGTGTGGAGAAGGATTACCAGGACGGAGTGAGTGTGGGTGGACGGAACAAAGGTACAGGAGCAGGCTGACGACGAGAAGTAGCGAGTGAGCCATCACAGAAGCCTCCTGCGATCCCCAGCTTGAGTCGTGCTGATGGGAGGACACCACCAGGGATGGACGGATGTGATCGAGATGGAGGATGAAACGTAGCTGTCTGGGACCGTGTACCAAGACACGAGGGACATTGGGCACAGCCAGGTGTTTGAGTTTTGTTTTCTTATTTTTGTTATTTTCTTTGTCTTATTTATTTTGGTTGAGAGGGCCTCATGGATGTCACAGAGGCCCAGGAACCATTAAGTTTCTTTTCCTTTTCTCCTTATTATTTCTCTTTATTGGATGTAGATTGTTTCCGGGTGTGTGTATGTGTTTGTCTTGTTGTGTTTCCCCCTTCCCTCATAAGAAACCATATTTGCGCGCTGTGCTCTTTGCTGGAGATGAATGTAGATTTGCTTTGCTGTGATTTCTAGTGTGAGAGAGGTGTGTAACAAAAACAGATTGCTGTGTTGATGTGGCGCCCTGGACATTTATTCTGTATATGGTGTCATTGTTGCTTGTTTTTTTCCTGCCCCCATTGTTGCATTGGTTTTTTTGTTTGTTCTTGTTGGGGATGCGTGATGGCTCTTACAGGACTGGAGGATACTCACCTGCTTTTGGTTAAATTACCAGTTGAGCGATATCCTCTTTCGCCAATAGGTGGTGGTAGCGGCTCTGTAATGTCAGTAACTGGCACGTTAATCTCTGCATAGCAGAAAGTGATGCCAGTGTAAACACAATTTGGTGAGCCAGCCAGGAGAGGAACTGTTGTGGTAATAGAGGCAAGCAGTCCCTCTTCAAGAGACGAACCTAGAGACATAAAAAACGTCAAAATGGAGCAACTTCAGAATGAGATCAGTGCACAGTTGTGGACGCTGGGGAAGCCAGAGCTCATCCAGGTGTGCCAGTATTTGAAGTGCGGTGAGCCAGGTGGGGAAGGTTTCAGAGGACAGCCTCGTCGTGCCCTGATTCGGCTAGCAAAAAGCACTTTAGGAGAGAGTGAAGAGTCTGATGTGTTCCAACAGTTTGTCAGTGATTTCCAGTCCTATATACAGGCATTTCTAGAACATAATGCCAAAACAGAATCAAAGCAAACTGAATGTAGTGAAGTAGAGAAACTGAAACAAGAGTATGCGCAGCTTCAGCAGGCTCAGGCAGAAGCACGTCGTGTCTTAGAGGACAAGATTGGAGCCTTGGGGACGCAGCTAGACAGCACAGCTGTGGTAAAAGAGAGGGAGGCTACTCCGCCTGCACCCTTCAATGCACCAGAAGTGATACTGAGGAAGCATTTCCGTATCTGGGGTCAGATAGGGGAGGCTGGACAGAAGGACAAACTCTCTTTCACCAGTCTGACCAACCAGATTGAGTAGGGGCTTAAGAAGGGTTACTCAGAGTCTAAAATCATTGAGGCTGTGATCAAAGCAGTGAGTCCTGGCCTGCACCTTCGAGACCTGCTAGAAGTAAAGCGAGACCTTACCCTTCCCACATTAAGAACAATATTAAGAGGACATTTCAAAGTGGACTCATCATAAGACCTGCTCCACAGACTCATGAACATATGTCAAGACCCAGAAGAGTCCGCCCAGGACTTTGTATTCAGAGCAATAGAGCTCAGAGAGAAGCTGTTCTGGAAGTCTGGTGATGGGGATGAAGGAGAACAGTTCAGCCCAGACTCATTAGAGACTGGTTTACTGAGTGAAACAGTGAAATTTCAGTTGAAACCATACGTTAGTAGCTCCAAAGTCACTGATGAAGTCCTGATAGAAAAGATAAATGAGACTGCTAGTCTAGAATCTGAACGACAAAGTAATCTGAGGTGAAACATTGCATACAAGCCACCTAGAGTAAATGAGATATGCACAGAGCAGCAAGCCAGTAATATTCAGATACCACTGAGCAAACAAAGAGACACTGGTGATGAAACACAGAAAGGGGTTGTGATGTTGTCTACAAAAAAGACATCAGAACAGAGTAAAGGCTCAGATTCAGAGACTGCCAAGCCTATTGAGGGTCTTAGGGCTGATGTGCTTGAAGTGAAGAAAATGTTCAGTGAGTCTCTAGAAGCAGTGAAGTCAAGGCCAAATGCAGATACGTGGTCACGTCCAGTCAGCAGATGGACTAGAGGTTGCCAGTTATGCTGGGAGGCTCAGGTTGGTGACGCTTGCAAACACGGCTATCGCTGTGGGCAGGAAGGCCATGTTTCCCGAGGGTGCAGGCAGAACAGGTCCATACAGGGAAACGGGAGAGGACTGCTGAGTCGGGATCCACAGTAGCCCAACTACCTTCAAGGTCCCGAGTGAATAGTGTTTCTCTGCGAGACTAATCTTACTTTTCATCAAAACAGTCAGGGGAAATTACACACTGCCCACCTAGAGCCCCACAATCTGACAACAACAAACCCAGTGGTGAGATGCCCACCTGTTATGTGCCCTCACAATGGCAAACTAAGCTCATCAGCCTCATTGGGCAGAGATGCATGGTCCATTGCCACCTTCACAGTGTACCAGCTGAAGCTTTATGGGATACAAGGGCCCAGGCAAGTCTTATCAACAATGGGTGGCGGAAGCAACATCTCCCACACAGCATTGTAAGGCCACTCATTGAACTTTTGGGAGCAGAGCCATTGGTAGCATTAGCAGCAAATGGGACTGAAATTCCATTTGAAGGGTGGATAGAGGCAGAGTTTTATTTGGACTATGACACACACCCAGAAAAGACATTGTTGGTTCCTATACTAGTAGCTAATGATCCCAAAGTTGCTGAACAACCCATTATTGGATTCAATGTGATTGAGGAAGTAGTAAATGGGGAAAGCGACAGCCAAGGTCCCAAAATATCCAGTAAATCAGCAGAATTTTCTCAGTACCAGTAAAGACAGCAAAATCGATGTTAAAGTTGTTACTGACATCAGATTTAAATCACAGTAGCGGAACAGTACAAACAGGGAAGCAAGTAATACACCTGCCTGCCAAACAAATAACCACCATATATGTCCGAGCACACATGGGAGCCCAGTTTGCTGGACAGAGCCTGTTGTTTCTCCCTCTTGAACCATCACAGCTGCCTGAGGGTCTGGTCATCCAAGAAGGTCTGGTCACTGTCAGGGAGGGAAGGTCAGTACACATGCCAGTCTCAGTTGCCAACACCAGCAAGCTCAATCTCACCCTGGCCCGTCGCACCATCCTGGGGCACCTGGAAGAAATAAAGGCAGTATACCCCGTAACATTGGAGTCCCCAAGCCAGAGTGCTGAAACACACACTTCGCGAAAGTCTGTCCAGCTCAATGAAGTAACCAGTACTCCACAACCAAGTCAGAATCCACCACAGTGGGATCCTCCAGTACACCGTTTCTCAAACTATGGGCCCTGGACCAGTACCGGTCCATGAGAGGGTCCCTGCCAGGCCGCGAAGCCTCGCTTCTGCACCAATCAATATTCAGTCAGATCAGGGGTGATCTCAGCGATGCTGTCACTACGTGCCCCGCC
This sequence comes from Hemigrammopetersius urotaenia, assembly GCA_037974485.1. Classification (NCBI taxonomy): domain Eukaryota; kingdom Metazoa; phylum Chordata; class Actinopteri; order Characiformes; family Alestidae; genus Hemigrammopetersius; species Hemigrammopetersius urotaenia. The sequence goes on along the minus strand of JBBPDC010019011.1, from coordinate 8,391 downwards.
CCGCCCCCTCGACTTCACGGCCCGCCTCTTGTTTCAGCATTCTAGAATGTTCAGCGTTCCTGCCCTTTGTCTTATTCACTCCAAACTTTTCACGGACACACACGCGTTACGAGAGCCGTCAATAAATCATGGCATGTTCAAAGCAAGCGAGTCTGGATCGCGCAACACCTTACAGAAACACTGCATCATTTAAATTTGTACTTCACTTCAAAATCCCATCTCATGGAAAAGCAATGGGTACAAGACCCAATCGCCAATCCAGAGATTGCCCAGTTACCTGCCACCTGTGGTCCAGGATAAACTTTTGGAGCTCTCGTGCGATGCAGGGTTACAGTCGAGATTCGTCCGGCTGTCCCTGTCCGAGTTCTGGTTCTCATGCTGTGAGGAATATCCCCAGTAAAAACGATTTTGCCCTTCCACTCCACGTATCTGTGTGAGACGGCTTTGTCTCAACTGACAGCCACGAAAACAAAGGACAGAAACAGGCTGAACTCAGAAAACACACTCCGAGTGTCTCTGTCAGCGTGTCTTCCTCGTTTCGACCGGTTAGTGGCGAGAAAGCAGGCACACAGGCACAATTCCTGTGGGTGACTAGACATGTAATTTAATTTATGTTAAAAGTAGTGGTGGGCCGTTATCTTTCTCTCTCTGGCTCTCTCTCGTTTGTGACTTTTTAAACCTGTCTCGCTCTCTCTCTCTCGGGCGCGCACGCGCTCTCTATGTTCCTCTCTCTCTGTCTCTGTATCTCTCTTTCTCACTCTCTCTTATTCTCTGTCTCTCTCTCGTTCCTGACTTTTCCGTATTTGAACCTCGGGGTAATATGTACATGTTCTTTAAGGGTAATGTATTAAACTGAGTTCAAAATGAAATTAAAGTGATCTGAGAGAACATTTGGTGATATGTGCAGGGCCCTGCAGCCCCAAAGCCTGACATGACTGGTCCCCAGGACAAATAAGTTTGAGAAACGCTGGTGTAGCCCACGCACTCACAAGCCCAGTATACCCCACTAAACCCTCCCCAAACCCTGATAGCACACCACACACAAACCTCATCTACTAACACCCAAAACCCTGCAAGTTCACCCCTCCTAAATCCTTCTATTGACCTCCTAAACCTGTCCACCTTCTAAACTCCATTCAGTTTCCAGCACATCCACCCTTTAAACCCTGTCCACTTACCTCCTCCAAACCCTGCCCATCTACTGACCCCCAAACCATGTCTACGCACCCCCCAAACCCTTCCCATTATACCACCAAACCCTCAGTATTTTTTAAAAATGTGACCAGATGTCCTCGGTTGACTCAGATTATTTTTTTAGACTCTGCAGGTCTTTCCAGGTCTATTGTTCTCAGTGTCTCTGCTTAACGCCACCCCCCCTCCTCCTGTTCTGACAGCTCTACTGGGTGCAGTGGTTCCCTGACTTAGTGCCAGGCTCTGTTAGCAGGACCGAAATGAAGAAAAATCTACACACACCATTAAACACGATGTTACTCTGAGCAGCAGTGGATAAATGGGAGTCTATTAAATGCACAGTGACGTGCTTTAACTCAGAATATGATGGAGTGTGTTTGCCTAAAATTGTTGCTTCAGGCGCTCGCTTTGATGCGGGTTACCCCAGGACAGGTTACTATGGAGATGACAAGGCAAGACTCTCCCCACGTCATCTGCGTTATCCTCAGCCTCTCTTTAGCACTGCACCCAGCCTGGGGCTAACGGGCTGTTAGAGAGAGACGGGAGTGGAAAGAGGAAAGAAAGAAAAGAGTGAGAGACGTAGCAATGGGGAGGAAAAAAACTGACAGAGCAAGAGCAAGAGCAGACAGGGATGGAGACAAATCGGGAGAAGAAAATAGAGAGGCGAGAGCGTGAGATGGGAGGGGAAAGGAGATACAAAGAGAGATGGAGATAGACAAGGTGAAAGAATGAGATTCAGAAAATGAGAGAGAAATGGAAAGAGAGACATGGATGCTGAGAGAGAAAAGAAAGGGGCAGGGAAAGAGAGAGAGAGGAAAGAGAGAGAGAGAGAGAAAGAGTGAGAGAAAGGGAGGTTTGGATAAAAATGAGTGACAAAGAAAGAGGTAGAGGAGCTTGGGAGAAAAAGGATAGAGAGAGGTGGAGAAAAGACATGCAGATTCAGAAACAGAAAGTAGAGGAAAGAGGAAGCAGGGAGGAACGGGAAAAGAAAAGATAGAGATGAGGGAGAGAGAGAGAGAGTTAGAGAGATGAGGGAGGGGGAGAGAGAGAAAAAGATGAGGCGGGAGAGAGGGAGCATGGCACTCCCAGTGCCTTTTTAAATAATTAATACCTTCACACGAGTTCGTCAGACTGTGTGAATCCAGGTCAGTTGAGACAGGCTGATTAATATCAGGCTCAGCAGGACGATGCTAACCTCAGACAACAGAAACTATGACTTCGTGGTGGGAGTCACTGCGACTGACCAGCTCTCTGTCCACCTCCTGATCTCCCAACTTAAGGCTAAGAGACCAGTTCATCCCAAAAGAGTGACCAGGAACACAGCTGGTCAAACTGGGGTCAGTAATTCTTGAACCACAAAAAAATGAAAAATGAAAATGAATGAAAATGAAATTCTCTTCAAAGCTACTTTTCTTGCCCAAAAGTGGTTTGAGTACTGACATCACAATAAGGACTGGCTCCAGTATTTCCATGTGTGATATCGTTTGCCTCCAACAAGGCTTCAATGTGGGCACCTACTGAGCCACACTTTACTCACCAAAGCCATTATGGGTCCCAGAAGGCACTTGTTGGAGCTTGCTGAATTCTTCTGTCCATATCTGCTCCTCTCCGGCCTGCATGAAGACTCCAAACTCATCCTCCTCTTCCTCACCCACTTCCACAGGCCTGTCGTTCGTGGCCACTTTGCTCCAGTCCTGACCTTCTTCCTGTTCTGACTGAAGCTGCAAGTGAGGCTGAGGCCTTAAGCCCCCAGTCCCAGCCCCCACCACCTCCTGCCTGCCGAGAGCTACAGGCGTTGTTGCTATGGCTGTGGTGGAGATGGAGGTGCTCGTGGAGGCTGGATTAGGCAGGGTTAGGGCAGTGGCAACAACTCTAGAGGCTTTGGGAGAACCTTGTGACTGAGATTTAGCACGCCACTCTTCCTCACAAACACTGTTTACTTCCTCCATGCACTGTGGAAGACTTTCCTTCAGTCTTTCTACACGACCATCACCAGGATTCTCCTCAGGTTCTCTTGTGTTGGCAATGCCCCCAAGTGTGTCTTCGTCTCTTCCGACCTTGGACCCATTCTCCACTCCTGCAAGGTCATGACCTCTTTGACTCCTGGTGATAGCCACGTCCAAGTCTTCTTTTAGAACCTCTTTTAGAAGAGAATGGTAACACTGGCTAGTATCACTTTGCACTCTTGCAGGATCATGACCCTGAGCAGGATCCTGACTCTTGGTGTTCTCCAAGCCCAAGGCTTCCTTCTCCATTTCCTCAGAATGTGTGTCCTTCCCAGGTCTTGTGACTGTGTCTTTGTCTATGCTGGATCCACTTTGCACTCCTTCTGGTCCACGGTCCTGACCAGGATCCTCCACTGGACTCTTAATGCTGGCCTTGCCCAAGGCTTCATCTTCATGGATCGACAAGTCAGATGGGCCATTCTCACTGTTAATAGAGTCTTTGCCCATCTTTTCCCCGGATTCACTCTGCACTTCAGTAATATTATGACCCTGACCAGGGTTTTCCATTGGACTCTTTGTGCTGGGTATGCCCAGGCCTTTGCATATCTCCATTTCCTCACAAGAGATGACCATTTCAGGCTTATACTGAAGTGAATCATTGTCTATCCTGGCCTCCATTCCTTCAGGGCCACCCTGCTCATAATCCAAAGTACTCCTGGTCCCGGACATGTCCAATGCCTTGTCCTTTTCCTCTTTCCCCTTTTCCTCAGAATGGATAAACATCTCAGCTTGGTTAATACCATTTTTACAAAAACCTTTGTCCACTATAGCTTGGGGTCGACTCACCTCTCCTGCAAGGTCATCATGATGACTAGCATCCTCTTTAGGAGTCTTGACACCTGCCTTGTTTATGTCTTTCTCCATTTTTTCAGAAAGAACTTCACTTTCACTGCCACTTTTAGGCAAGACTTTGCCTATTCTGGCCTTAGGTCCCTGTTGCAGCGTATCCTCAGAAGAGTTTCTGGATGCACTGTCTACATCAGTAAATCTAGTCTCTTCATCGCTGAACCCAGCGTTCTGGTTTACCTCTGCTGACAGGTTTCTGTTACTGTTCACTTGCATAAGCTCAGACTCTAGACTGGACTCTTTGGATTTTGGCACATCACTAACGAAGTGTGTGCCATTGGATTTTGCAGGGTTTACATCTGCTACAAGGTCATTCTTATGCTTCACGCCAGCTGTGGACTCATCTGTGCCGCCAGGTCTGGGCACCTCCTGACCTACATGAATCTCAGAAGAGCTAACTTTGGCAAAGGTGTCGGATTCACACCTGTGCAGGGCAGTCTCATCCTCATAAACCTTTTCAGTGTTCCTGTTTACAGTACCATGCTTGTGTTTCGCCCTCAGACATGGTGTTATGGCACAGTCTGGTGTTTCATCAACCTGTGATGTGAAGGAGTCGCTTTTAGCCCCTCGTTCCAGCTTTGAGGACACAACTTCACCCTTGTTCTCGGACACTGAGCTTCTTCTGGTGGATCGGACTGCTTTGCCCGACTTTCTCCACTTTCGGATCACCTGTGGTTTGACCTCACAAGCTGAAGTGTCACCTCGACACACTCTTCTGCCCCGGCTAGAGGCGTATGCCTCGCCCCTCGTGCCCTCCGCCGGATTCAGAGGAGTCCGTTGTCCAGCAATTCTTGGTCCAGCCACCCTGCTGTTCCCCAGAGTACAGAGGTAACTGCAGCCCTCCGCTTTGAGGAAGAGGCACCGGGTCTGAGTCTGCCGGACCCCCTCCGAACCCTTCAGGGTGGCCACAGTCACCAGGGCACCAGGAGTACGAGGCGAGGCCAGGTTCTCCTTTGTTTTCCTGCAGAAATAATAAAAAAGAATGAAGCTTATTCACAAGGGCACCATTCAGACATTAAAACGCAGGTTGATGTGCTTTAAAAAAATATGCTGTCTCTGGGTATAAGAAAATAACAGAAATCTAAACATTTGAGAACATAATCAGAATTTTTAAATAATCTTAAAAAATAAAGTATTATAATAATAATAATAATAATATAATAATAATAATAATAATAATATCATTTAAAAAATGCATTTAAAGTAAAACCACTAAACTAGGCATGAATCCTCGAATAAACGAATAAAATATTTTTTCTAAAACTATCTTTTAAATTAAAAAAAGGTGAAAAAGATATAATTACTCATGAGTGAAACATCATAAATAAATTATCATACAGATATTAGATGATAATGTAAATATCTGACCATGCTCTCTGGCTGTGCAGTGGTTGGTGGTCCTGGTTTTCTCCTGCAGGTTTCCTCCTGCCCCTATTACTGAAGCCCCCGCTCACGGCCCACGCCCTCAGGCCTTTGATCAGGGGGATCGCTCCGAACCCCAGGGCTCCAAACCCAAGGGGGGCACTGCTTCGCCCGCAGCCCTGCAGCAGCTCCCTGTGCGCCATGTCCAGGCACAGGTAGTTATTGTTGTTGTTCTGCTGTAGCATTTCAGTGGAGCTGATGTCCCTTACACCCTGAGGAATATTAAAGAAACCAATCAAAAGGGAACATATATCAGACCAAACAACCATCTATACATGAACCCATCCATCATTTATCTATCTATCTATCTATCTATCTATCTATCTATCTATCTATCTATCTATCTATCTATCTATCAAGTTATCTATCTATCTATCAAGCTATTTATACATCAATCCTTTTACCTTTCTAACCATCTATTCACCCCTTGATCGATTATCCATCCATCAATATATCGATACATGCATCCATCCATCTATTCATTTATCATCTATCTATTTCTCACTGTATGGTTCTGTGTGTATCTATCTACCTATCTATCCCTTTATCTATTCATTCTTCCATCCATCTGTCTAAATAATAACCTTCAAAAGTTTGAAACACTTGGCATGTTAAAAATTCACACACATACATATATGTACACACACAGCAATATATATATATATATATATATACACACACACACACACACACACACACACACACACACACACACATTAGAAATATATATAGATGTGTATATAGAAATGTGTACATTAGAAATATATATAGATGTGTGTATACATATGCAGTCATATAATTATAAAATGGTAGGATGATGGTGGTGTTGAGATGGTGATATGTAAGATGGTGAGATAATAGAATGATGGTATGATGATTGCAAGATGATGGTGAGATTATGAGATGATGTAATCATGGAATGATAGTGAGATGGTAAGATGGTATGATGATAATGAGATGATGATCATGAGATGCTGAAATGATAGTGAGATGATGGTGAGATAATGGTGAGATGATGAGATAATGATGTAATTAGGGAATGATAGTGAGATGGTAAGATGGTATGATGATAGTATGATGATAATGTGATGAGGATAGTGAGGTGCTGAAATGATGGTAAGATTATGGTGAGATGATGGAATGATGATGGTGTGATGATTGTAAGATTGTGGTGAGATGGTGAAATGATGGTGAGATATTGATTAAATGATGGTATGATGATAGTGAGAAGGTGAGATGATGGTGAAAAGCTGATGAGATGATGGTATGATGAAAGTGAGATGGTGAGATGATGGCGAGATGGTAAAATGATGGTACGATGATGGTGAGATGTTGAGATGATGGTGAAATGATGAGACGGTGAGATTATATGAAATAGTATGATGACGGTGAGATGATGGTGAGACAGTGAGATATGATGATGGTAGTGATAATGAGATGGTTGGGTGATGAGATGATGGTATGATGATAGTGAGATGTTGTGAGATGGCATGGTGATAGTGAGATGGTGAGATGTAAGATGTTGTGAGATGGTATGATGATGGTGAGATGATGAGAAGATGGTATGATGATGGCGAGAAAATGTGAGATGGTTCAGCGGGTTAAAGATGCTGCACACCTGCGTCAGAAGCAGCCCGCAGCCCCGGATGTTCTGAGGATGTTCTTATGAGGTTCTGATCAGGAGTGATCGATTAGGAGTGATCCATCACGACATTGCCGCGTGCCTGTTTTGTCCTCCTCTTCACGCACAGAGCCGCGTCACGCACCGCTCAGAATCACACACACGAGCGTGCAGGGGCTGCTCCACCGCGCGTGCGCGTTCCTGTGCCGCCTCCTCCTTCTCTGCGCGCCATTGTCTTTATCGATCACTGATCGGAAAACCGACCGACTCCCGATCGGCCTCCCGCGTCCTCGAGTCCAGCCAGGCAGCGCGCGCTGCGGAGGTTCAGAGCCCCGCCCCTCTGGAAGCGACACGCACACACACACATACACACACACACACACACCCCGCAACGCAGCGCGTGCGCGCTCCCGACCGGCCAATCACGCCCTCGCGCTCTGTCATACTTACGCACGAGCATCACACACTCACGACACGCACGCGCGGGTCCCCCTGTGTTTATTATTATTAATATTATTATTATTATTAATGATAATAAAAATAATAATAATAACAATAGGACTGTGGATGTGATCCTCTCTGTAGATCTAGTGTCTCCTCTGACCTGCACTGTGCCAGCAGCTCCACCAGGGAGCGCCATATGTGCAGTAAGAGCTGAGGGAGAACACACACACAACCACACAAACACACACACAGTTAAATACCTCATTTCTTTATATTTATACTCTCAATCTCCTTGTTGCTGTAAAAATACTATTTTCTGTCAGACTGTCTCATCGTCATACTGAGGAGATTAAATGAAAGAAATGGAAACAATGTTTTACTGTGACAATCTGCAAAGGAGGCTAGATAAAGGAACTCCAACCACTCAGCATTCAGCATCACCAGTATAGGCTACTGATCACCGCCTGATCATCTGGAATCATTCGCTCCTGGTTCTTCACTGGTTCTTTTTACATTCACTTAAGATGTTATGTTACTATTTTCTGTTTTGGAGATTATCTAAAAGAGTAAAGCATGTGTTCAGACCCTTTATCAGACAGTGTGTGTGAAGAGTAGTGTGTGTGATCAGACGCTTTATCAGACAGTGTGTGTGAAGAGTAGAGTGTGTGATCAGACCTTTTATCAGACAGTGTGTGTGAAGAGTAGTGTGTGCAGAGCTGTCAAGTAACGAAGTACAAATACTTCGTTACCTTACTTAAGTAGAAATTTTGGTTATCTATACTTCACTGGAGTAATTATTTTTCAGACTACTTTTTACTTCTACTCCTTATATTTTCACGCAATTATCTGTACTTTCTACTC
>JBBPDC010019000.1:0-12936 GCA_037974485.1 Hemigrammopetersius urotaenia | reverse complement strand
TTCTATCTGTGAAGAGGGTGTTCAAGTAAGAATTTCATTGTGCTCTGTACACTATACTCTGTACATATGACAATAAAACTTCAACTTCAACTAATGTGGTAATAAAGCGTGCTCAGTCCTATTTGATACACTTGGGAATTCACCTCCTCCTCAATGATTGCAAGCTGGCGTGCAGCAGGGTGTTTTATTTTAACAGCAGTGGCTTCCTTTGTGGTGTCCTGCCATGGATTCCTTTCTTTTTTTTTAATGCTTTACGTGCTGTAGACTAATGAACCCAGATGTTAGGGAGTTCTAATGACCTCTTCAAGCCGTTCGCTCTCTCTCAGGTCAAAAGTCTTTGTTGTGCTCTTGGGATCATCTTGATGGGGCGCCCACTTCTATGCATAGCAGCCACAATTGCAAATTCCTTCCATTTCTAGACAACTTGCCTAACAGTAGAGATGGCTTTGAGATGGCTTTGTAACCTTTTACAGCCTTGAGTAATTTGACAATTCCTGCTTGCAGCCCTTCAGACAGCTCTTTTGTGCTCCCATCTGGATATGCTTTTGTCAAAAGCTCAAACTCAAACGTGTGTGTTTTTTATCAAAGTAATTCTAGGCCTCGTTTCAGAATGTGGACTCCAAGTGCGCTTTTTGCATTTTGAAGCTCTGCTTACAACCTGGTTATGAACCAACAGCACTAAATGCAAATGCTTGTAATTTTTCCCTCGGTCTTAAGATTTTGTTCAGGACTGTACATATATGTACTTCGATCGGTCTGTTCATCAAGAAATGTTTTTACATTTGTTTAATTATATAAAATATAATAACAGCAACAACAACAACAACGAGAAACATATGTTAAAACGGTTCTTTAGTAAACAAAGATATAATAGACAAAAATAGTAACAACTACACCAATAAAAATAATAATATATTAAATTAAATGTAATACAAAACGTTCACATTTGTAATTTGGTATACAGTGCTATCTGGTGGTCGGATTGTGTATCGCAGGTTCTGATTGGCTGGTGTTTCGCAGCACAAGTTATGATTGGCTGGTGAAATAAAAGCCTAATTCTGATTGGTTATGGAATGGCAGGTCTAGTTCTGATTGGGTGCTGAGCCTGTCAGTCAGGCGCGTGTTTCCTGAGTGTTTGGCGGGAGAGTGGAGCTCATCCCCCCGAGATGTCGTGTTTTGGTTCCGCTCACCGTCCTGGGTTAGGGTGAGGATGGAGGTGAGGACTCTGGAGGAGGTGCGGACTCTGGAGGAGGTGCAGGCCACGCTGCAGACGGCCAAGCTGAAGGAGGAGGACCTGCAGCCCGTGTCCCACTGCCTGGTGTTCGGAGAGAGCAGCTCCTCTGAGGAACACTGCTTGCTGGAGCTGGACCAGACACTCTGCACTCTCATCGAGACTGGACACAGGTCACTGGGGGTCTTCATGTTACCTTTTACTCGGGGCTGGAGTTCACGTCTCCTCTGAACTTTCTTTTCTAAACTTTCTCTTCCCCCTTCAGTCCTCCAGCAGCTCCGTTCTGGCCACACACACACACACACACACACACACACAGGCATACACGCACACACATATACATACGTGCACACACATAAGCACATAGATATACACACAGACAAACACACACGCATACAAGTGTGTGTACATACTTAAATGCTAATAGATGGGTTTAAATGTGCACATACACATGTACTTTAGAATGGTATTTGTATTCATTCATATTTGTTTTATTTCATATTTGTATATAAATATAATTAGTGTGTGTTTGATGACATTTTTTCTCAACAGTCTCGTGATCCGAGGGGACAAAGATGAACATGTGGTTTTATGCAGCGAGGACAAAACGTATGACCTGAAAATCGCAGACACCTCCAACTTGCTGCTGTTTGTTGTGGGATGCAGGACTCCAGACCAGCTCGCGGACATCCCTGTGCATCATCCTCAACTGGTCCGAGCTGAGGTGGGGCTGAGGAATTAGGAAGATGTACCTAAATGACAGTTCAGACTGTGTTGTCATCCCATTCAATTCATGCCATCAGTTACTTTACATTAATTTGGCAGATTGGACTGGTTTTACCTAGAATGAGACCAGTCTGGACTGGGTTTATCTTGTGAACCAGAATGAGACCAGTCTGTGTGTAGGGAGGGCAGAGCCAGACACTGTTCCTTGGAGGAGTGGAGGGAGCTATTAGGAACATATGACTGAATGTCGTGATTAAGGTTGCTGGGTCCAGACCCAGATATCACTCTGTAGGTGAGAGTTAGTGACAGCCATTGGTGGCCATTTTAGATCAACAAGCAGAATGGGGCATGCGACCTATTGGGCTAAATGAAAACCAGCCGAATTGCAGCATTCTGAATCAGCTGTGGGGGTCTCACCATGCAAGCTGGAAGATGCAGTTCAGAGATCGTAGGACTGCAACCTTGCAAACTGAAACTAAACATGAAACCAGTCCAAAGTCTACACAGAAACGAAGCAGCCAAGCTTAGCCTGTAGCAGCTCTCATACCCACCCATTTCTTTTGAAGCAATGCAGAGTGTTGTTCCTGCAGACAGCGTGATGTTGAGTTACTTGCATGGAAAGAGTTTGGAAAAGGTTAACCTTCCTGTACTTGGCTGTTGTTCAGCAGTATCTTTAGATCGTAGAAAAAAACCCTCTTTGCTTCGTTTGCTGTCTGTGTGTAATAACAGTTATGTGTTGTCAGATTTGTGGCTACGGCAACAGTTACTGGGAGGTGAGGCGGCAGCGGCCAAGGTTTAAGAAACTGAAGAAGCTGCTCATGGAGAGTCCGTACAGTGGTCCGCCAATCGGAGGACAAGAAGAAGGTCCAGGTAGCAAGGTACGTCTTCCACAACCACGATCTGCCCACAGACCCTGCTGTGTGTCAGGTCCGAGAGGGTTTTTTGTCTCATACTGAATGGTTCTGTTTTGGCAGTATACCATGGAAGACCTTCTCGAGAGAATCCAAGCAAGCAGAGAAGAAATCTCAGACCACCTCCAGAGAATCCATGCATGTGAAATTGATGGTGAGTTAATTCTCTGGGTGGGTAGGGTGGTCCTCCCTCTCCCCATCACTCACTATAACTGTACTCTCTCTCTCTCTGGGTTGGTAGGGTGGTCCTCCCTCTCCCCATCACTCAGTATTAATGTTTTCAAGACTGAGCTCTGTTCTGATTGGCTGCCACAAAAAAATCTAGGCTGAAACACTCTTTATAACTGCAGCGAGGATGGGCGGAGCTGAACCTCTGTAGGCTGGTATAAATGAATGCATTGGTGTTTGTGACATCACAAAAGCACTGAATACAAAACAGTAATCTGTGTATTTGAAACATTAATCTCTAGTGTTTTTTCTGGATATATATTTAAAGATTCATGAAACTTAATTCAGTGCTGGTGTAGACACTGGTGTTACTGGTTTTATTTGTTGTTTTTAATTCTTGTTGTGGTGTTTTTCAGGGTTTTGGCGCCTCCTAGAGTTTGACTATGAGCTGAAGCTGCTGGGTCATGTGACTCAGCTGGTGGACTCTGAGTCGTGGTCTTTCAGCAGAGTTCCTCTGAAAACCTGTCTGGAGGAGCTGGGGCCTCTGGAGCCCACGTATGTCTGGTTAAATCCACACTGACAACATCACAACTATTATTTTACTACACTGATCACTGATCCATGAAGTGGCACAAACTCTCTTGTATCTTTTGCAGAGCCATGATCGAGCACTGCCTCAACTGTTACGGACGCCGGTATAACACAGAGGGTCAGTACGTTACTCTCACAGCCCCCGTTGGCTTTAATAGTTGTAGTGGCCATGGTAACAAGGGTATGGACGTTTTGGAAAAAGTGAGGAAGCGAAACAAAATTGTGGATGAAACTGAGTGTTTTCTTATTATTTTATACATAACTGTGTGTCTTGGACAGTTTCTGTTTGTATCTATCATTTACACACACTCGCGTTTGAACTAACCTGCTAAGCTCTAATCAAGTGTGCTAGCTGATTTTTTTATGATGTCACCATACATTAGTGGGTGGGGTCTGTTTCGCCAACCACCACTGAGGTTCATCCCCCTCAGTTCCCTGATTAGGGGTGAAACAGTGCATCCAAATTTCATGATACTGCAGATCAACAGTGTGAGAATGTAGAATAACCAGTTCCAGTGTTTGATGTGATGGCTTTGTTTATAGTGTTAAACCAGCATCAATCAACAACCCAGTCTAGCACATTCATGTAATACAACACCCCCCCTCAATCTAGCTCTATTCTTATTATTACATTGTGCCAGAACTGAATACAGTCATTGTTTTTCTTCATTTCTTCAGATTTAATTCTAAATATTGTGGGAATATTGAATTGTTTTCTTTCTCACTTTGTGGAAATGATAGTGAGTGAATCGAGCCATAAGCTGTGAATCCTGTAACAAACTACGTCATGAGACGATTGTGTTATGAACTTTCATGATAAAGGAACCAATAGTGATTACAGCAGGCCCTCTTTTATACTGCCAGTGTTTTTGCTCACCATGCGTTAATGTTTTCAAAATAGGAAATGTGTGTGTTGGTAGTTTAAGGCGATAAAATGACGTTGTGCTTTAGGCCAATAAAAATCCCTTTCTAAATTCAGTGGCATTTTATTAAACAATATTGAAGTGGTGTGTTTTAGAAACTTGCGGGCTCACGGTGCTTGTTACGAACACGGGGATGCACTCAAAGTGCAGTACAGTAATCCCCCACGCGGATCAGGACTCGCAGTTCCAGTCACACAGATTTTTTTATGAGAACCAAACTGATTGTTTAAAAAGATTAAAGTCTTTCAAATTCAGTCATTTTTTTCTTAGAACTGAGCTAATTATTTTGGCAAGAACAACAGCAAATTCGTGGAAACAGCAGATGCAATATTCTATTTTGTGGCAATAGATAATTCTTCACGTGTTTTAGTACAATACAACCCGTCGGGGCATGAACAGTAAATTATTGAACTGTAAAATGATTGGTGATTGCTCCTACATTTTACTGTATTTTTATGAATAAAAATACATTAAATTATTACTGTATTTACCCTGCTTATACAAAAGACAGCGCATACCAAAGAAAACGCCCGTGTATGAATTACAGTGCAGTCTGTACATCGGTATTTGCTTTCTAGCACCGCAGGAGTTCATTGTAAACTGTACAGTACAGATACGGGTTTATGTTTTTGTTAAGGGAAATTTTTTAAATAAAATTAAAGTGTTCTGGGAGCATATTTAGTGTTTACACTATAAACATATGCATTTTTAGGTTGTTTTTTTTTTTTGGACCATAACACAATACGGTTTTGCACTATACGCGGGTGCTCTTGGAACATATCCCCCCACAAATTATGGGGGATTACTGTAATGGTTTTTTAATATTTTATTTATATCCGTTTCATTATTGGGTACGGTCATGTGAGCACTATCTATTGATGATAGGCTATTTTACCAATCAGGTACACGCTCCTGTATTTTGAACACACCAGGTTGTTCGCCAGAACACACTGTAAAAATTCTAATATAAAAATAGACACTCATCTGGTTTGCAGGTAAACAGCAATCAAACAGCTCTGCCCAGCTTTTAAAGGGCTGGTGACAACTGTACTGTCTGGTTTATGGCATGTTACAGCTGCAACACATCTCTGAATGATTCAGAGAGGGGAGACCTTTATGTTCCGCTATCAGAATAGCAACATGGATTTGGATACATACATAACTGTTAGTTACACCTTATGTAGAGCCCAGTGGCTCACACTAGCACTACAGAATGTTTTTGCCTTCTCCTATAAAAGTACCATATTATTAATATTTGTTTTTAACAGTGACTGTATAGATAGTGTAAATGTGTATACAACTGCAAAACATAGTCATTTTGTTCAGTGGTTTCGACCACAAAAACATATTAGGTGTTTTTAGTGCAGTCATTCCATATCAGTGTGGGTTTTTTTAGTTTTATGTATTTATTTGTTTATTCATTCATTTATTTCTGCATGTATGTTTAAAACTATTGCAACCATATTTTCAATCTGCAAGTCTGAGTATACTGGTGATCCTTCTATAACCCCTTATATGTCCCTCCCAGAGGGTGAAGTTGTGTTCGCGCTGGATGAGGATAAGGTGTGCCGAGCCTTGGCTCAGATGCTGCTACAGAACGCCGTCAAGTTCAACCTGTCGGAGTTCCAGGAAGTGTGGCAACAGAGCGTGCCCGAGGGGATGGGCACCAGACTGGACCAGCTCAGAGTGAGTGAACACACACGTGCTCAGACGTCCACAGTGTTCCACTGACCCCAGATCTGTGACGTGTCTGTCGTCCAAGTTTATCTTCTTCTGTTCAGAACTGGAGCTACCACAAACCTCATCCAGGTCTTCGTTAATATGGATCAGACTAGTGGATGTGGTTTAGGACTCAGTATGACTTACTATGAGCTGTAAAAATGAACTGAACTCCTTCATTAAGGTGGATCAGACTAGTGGGTGTGGTTTAGAACAAAGTATGACTTATTGTGAGCTGTAAAAATGAACTGAACTCCTTCATTAAGGTGGATCAGACAAGTGGGCGTGGTTTAGGATGCAGTATGACTTACTGTGAGCTGTAAAAATGATCCAAAGAGGTGGCTGTTTCAGACGACACCAGGGCAGCTGTTCACAAAGCAGAGCTGATCTGGGATCAGATTCCTCCTTATTTAAGATGTTACAAAGGCTGACTCTGGATTAAAAAAAAATGTTGACCAGTGTAATTAGTAGTTGCAGCCCTAATGCACAAAAGTAGGGAGAGGATGAGCAGTGATGTGATGTTTGTATGAAAGTAAAGAGTCCTCATCCCGGTCCGTCCCTCTGCCGTACAGGGGTTGGCTCTGGTGGACCGAAGCTCAAGGCCGGAGACTGTGTCCCTGCTGAGAGTGGAGGACCTGCCCGAGGACACACTCGAGCGCTTTAACACGCTTTTCAGCCTGAGGGAGAAGTGGACGCAGGACGACATCGAGCCGTACATACAGTGAGTGACTCACCGTTCACACAACGATTCACCAACCTCAATTCAGAATCCGCATTTTATTACTGGGATCGAAATGTTGCCTTTTTCCCCGCAGTGTCTTTTACAGGGTCATAATATTTTGGTAATTTTATAAAAATTGTTTTACGCTTTGGACTCATTGATTCATTCTAGGGTGTTTTGCTCTATAAATAGTCTGTACACCACAAGTTTATGTTGGAATTCTGTGAGGTTGTATTTATGTTTAATCAAAGATTGGGATTTACAGGGGTGCAGTTTTATAGTGAAACAGTGTCGCTAACTATGTTTATTATTATGTATAAGTGTAAAGGAAAGAAGACTGTCGAGACTTTTTTTTTTTTTTTAATCTCAAATTCTGCATTAATGGATGCAGCTAAACTACTGAATGAGAAGATTTATGCAAATGTGTTGATTTGTGACATCAGAAAAAGGATGGTGTTCCCATATATGGACTGTATGAATGAGGGAACTAACATATTAGAACTGTAGTAATATATACAGATTCTGAGGCTTTTTAAGTCCAGAAAAGTGATGAAATCGGGTCTTTTATGTATTGAAAGGCAAACGCAATTGCAATATGTAGCAGTTTAATTGAAATCACAAAAGATTAATCGGTAAGTAATTTCATCAGATACTTTGTTGAGATGATTCATGGTGTTTTTTATTATTATTTATTAACTTAAATTATTAGTTTTAATAAATCAATTTATTTCTTTCATCTCAATCAGGGATCTGTGTGGAGAGAAACAAACCACAGGGGCTTTACTGACCAAACATGCGCGCTCCTCCATGCAGAACGGGATTAAGGTCTACAACTCCAGAAGACCAGTTGCGACTTGAAGTGCTTTTCTTTAGACCATGAATAACTTTTCAATATTGTCTTTTCAGTCTTTATTTGTCCCACTTGTTTGTTTGGTAATAAAATGTGTTATAAGTAATAAATGTGTTGTATAGTGTGTGTGTGTGTGTGTGTGTGTACACAGTAAATGAATACATTAGACCAGGTTAGTTATGTTGTGTCATAATAGTTTAATTACCAACTGGAAGTTATAGACATATATTAGAAGAATTAAACCTCTTTATTTCAGATTCTAATAGTATGTTACAACAAAGCTTACCACAATGCATACAACCATTTTAGGCTGTTCTAGATTAAACAAGAATATCTAAGGTTTGTTAAAGATGTTTTGTCTGATGCTGTAACAGACTCTGATACACTTTAGAGCTTTGGTTTTACAGCAACTCCTTCAGTAAAGAGCCATGAAACCTGCTGACTACAGCTCTACAGTCAGTGATGTATCTAGAACTGACTGAAACCTGGTTACACTTTGAGTCTCCAGAAAAACTAGAGTGATGTTCCCCGATGGGAGAGCTCACTTGGCTGTATCCACTTAGATACCATGCCGAAAAACATCCTGATTGAAAAGTTGGAATAAAAACGCAGTATTAGTAGTGTTGTGTTTAAAAATCAAAACAATGCAAATTTTTGTTGATTTTGGTCATCAACCCTGGCCCTGAAGATCTATGTTCTTGCTGTATTAGCTTCCATTATGCTGCCTTAACACTTCAGCTTAGCACAGATTCTTTGTCACTGGGACGATGGAATACTGCTTTCCCAAAAAGACACTGGCAGTTTGATTACGTTGGTGGATGTGATTACAGTTATTTATCCAACGATTTGGATGAAGAAAACACAAGACGGCGAGTGCAGCCCGGAAAACACTACGCTACAGCTATCATTTTACCAAGATATGGGTTTGTTCAGGTTAATATCCAGCTGTAGAAGTTTTCGCTACGTTACCATTGGCTAAACAGAAAGGCATTATAGGAAAGCCAGGTAAGCTGCTGCACAATAACAAGGACGCATCACATCTTAAACTCTTTTATGGCTTGTTCTTGCAAAGCCACTTGTCTAGAATGTTCTTCCCAATAACCGAAGTCTGACTTTCATGTTCTTGGTACTGAGAAACACCCCTGGTTTTCTCCCAACAGTGAGGAGACGAGGTGCTATAGCAGGCTTACCAGCGATGAATCAGAGCTTCAAAGACCCTGATTGGTAAAATCTTCAGCAGAGAGTTCTCATCGGCATAGAAGTGTGGAAATATTTTTTCTGTGAATCTGTGTTTTATAGTATATATGGGAACATTAGTGAGAGAATCAGAGAATAGGAGTTTTCCTTTGTCCCAGTCTACCTGCACTCTGATCCTCTAAGGTTTACCTTGTACCGGGATGCCGGTGGGGTTTGGTGAAGATCCTCCTGCATATGAACCGTTATACAGCAGCATTCCCCACATTCCACTCCTGGTGTCCACACTACCCTTCCTCATAGCAGACTCTGCACCCAGACCCCAGAATCTACTGTCTCCTACTTGCACATCCCAGCGGTGCATCCCCGAGTTAAAGCCCTCAGATCCAAGGACGAAACGCTGATAATCAAACCTCTCGGGATTATCAGGAAGCTGCTGTCTCTCAGCACCAAGTGTCACACCAGTCAGATCCTCAGACACCATGAGTATCGGATGAGCAGTGTTGGGGTCCAGAGTTATAGGAGCTAAAGAAAGACAAACATTATATACACTGAACAAAAATATAAACGCAACACTTTTTGCTTTTGCTCCCATATTTCATGAGCTGAACTCAAAGATCTGAAACGTTTTCTACATACACAAAGGACCCATTACTCTCAAATATTGTTCACCAATCTGTCTAAATCTGTGTTAATGAGCACTCTGAAATGTGGATACAAAACCAGTCTGTCTGGTGTGGCCACCATTTGCCTCACACAGTTCAACATATCTCCGTCACAGTCGATCAGGTTGTTGATTGTAGGCCGATCCAGAGCATCTCAAACATTCTAAGTGGGTGACATGTCTGGTGAGTATGCGGGCCATGCAGGAACTGGGATGTTTTCAGATTCCAGATCCTTGCAATATGGGGCAGTGCATTATCATGCTGCAACATGTCATGGATGAATGGCACAACAATGGGCCTCACGGTATCTCTGTGCATTCAAAATGCCATCAATAAAATGTCCCTGTGTTCGTGGCCATGACATACGCCTGCCCATACCATAACCCGTTGACCTCAGCAAACCGCTCACCCACACAACACCACACACGCTGTCTGCCATCTTCCCTGAACAGTGAAAAGGGCTTATGGTAGAGAAATGAACATTCATTTCACGGGCAACAGCTCTGGTAGACATTCCTGCAGCATTCAGCATGCCAACTGCAAGCTCCCTCAAAAGTTGCGATGACTGTGACGGAGATGTGTTGAGCTCCTCTTCATCAAAGGGATTCCGTCACTAAGCCATGATCTCACTGTCTCTTTTGGGAACTTGGCTATTGTCCCTTCTAAGAAGGTAAGAAAGTTACACTAGATGAAGATATGTCTTTCTCACCAGAGGTCGACCAGATCACTAGAACATGCAGATACCTTCTCTAGAATCCGACCCTTCCGCACCACAAAAGCACCACAGATTCTTGTCCAGTCCCTGGTCATCTCCAAACTGGACTACAGCAACTCTCTACAGGCTGGACTTCCACAGAAGGTAACCAAACCGCTTCAACAAATTCAGAATGTAGCTGCCAGGTTAGTGTTCAACGTTCCTAAGTTCACATCACAACTTTACTAAGGAACCTTCAAGGCCAAAAACGGACTTGCACCCCCATACATAACAACATTGATCAAACAATGTGTCACTTCTCGTCCTCTTAGGGCTTCAAGCACAGCTCGTCTTGAGCCTCCACCGCTCAAGAGAAGAGGGAAACATGTGTCAAGACATTTCTCAGTCTTGGCTCCCCAGTGGTGGAATGAACTCCCTCTTCCAGTCCGATCGGCAGAGTCCTTCACGGTCTTCAAGCGTCGCCTGAAGACCCACTTCTTCAAGGAGCACTTCGGCGACTACCTATGTCCCTATCCTACTGCTTACTTATTTCTTTTAAAAAAAACCTTCCTTTTCCTTGACTTCTCTATGGCTTACGTTGTTCTTCTGACATGGATTTAACCTGTTTTCAGGTAAGAAACAGTTGTGGACTTCTTAAGCCAAATGCCATAAATGTAAATGTAATGTAAATGTTGTGATCAAACTGCACATTTCAGAGTGGCCTTTTATTGTGGGCGGTTCAAGGCACACCTGTGCAATATTCATGTTGTCTAATCAGCACCTTGATATGCCACAGCTGTGAGGTGGGATGGATTGTCTCGGCAAAGGAGAAGTGCTCACTAACATAGATTTAGACAGATTTGTGAACAATATTTGAGAGTAATGGGTCTTGTGTATGTAGAAAATGTTTCAGATCTTTGAAATGGGAGCAAAAACAAAAGTGATGCATTTATATTTTTGTTCAGTATATTATCATACAGTGAAATCAAAGAACATGTACATAGTACATATGGGTGGGCACCTACAGGCCCTTCTGGGACCTTGAAGTTCACATTTTAAGGCAGTCTACTTTTCCAAACCAGTCTAGAAATGTACTGTTATCTTCTATATAGCCATATAGTAAACACATGTTGGCCATCTTGATTTGTAGTTCTGCTTTGAGAACATTGTATTTCTACATTGAAAACATGGATCCTTATTCTTTGTTAAAAATTACAATCAACATTCTTGTTTAAAAAATCCTCCTAATTCAGCGCCATAGGCAGGAGAAGAACAAACATTGTGGCCGATATTGGGTTCACCCTCTTTCTGCACAGTGTCGGGTCAAGAGGAGTTTTTGTACTTTTTGAAGACGTGAAGATTTCAGCAGAAGTTCTTTAACTACATTTAGTATAAAATATTCTTTCTCGTCTGCATACACACAACTGCTGCACTGAGCCTTGGCACAAGTGTAGCTGTGACTAATGCAACAAATGCAAACAAACCTCACCAAGGCACACAAACACCTAAATACACAAAGAAAGAACAAAGAAACTTACTAAACTCAACAATCTCCTGCATCTTCTCCCAGACTCTGAACTTCAGGTTAGTCAAGTGTTTCACCACATGGAGCAGTTCTACTGAAGGTTCCTCTGGATCCTCCCATGTGTACTGGGCTCTGCAAGAACATTCAGGACTCAATTCATCTGAGGATTTGGGTGCAGAACCACAGATAAAAGATAGACCACAAAGACAACCACTCACCTTCCTATGGTCGTCTTGTAGATCTGTAAAATGACATCGGTGATTGTGTAATTAATCACTGTATTCTTTATTTATCTTTACATAAAGCATTATTTTTCCAACTCTGACTTACTCGTACAACCGAGGCATCTCCAGTTTCCATATCCTTTTCGATGGCTCTGATCGTGTCTGAAAGGGCTTCAAGTTCTCTGCTTATCTTCTCAATATTCTTCTTCATCATCTGACACTTTTGCTTCTCTTCCTCCCTGAGTGTTGCTATCCTGGCCGCCTCCTCATCTCGTAGAAACTGATGGAGCTTCTCAAATTCCTTTCTTATCTGCATCTCTGTGTTCTGAGCCTGAGTCTGGAGAGTAAATTAAATGAACAGATGACCAATTAGAGGAACCAATTTGAGAGTCATAATCTCCTCAGTCCACCATTCTAACCTTTATGTGTTGCATGGTCTGGTTCCGTGTCACTTTATGTTCCTGAAATGTCGCCTGTTTCTCTCTCAGGGTCGTCAGTTTAGCCTCAAGCTCAGCCTGAAATATATGAACGAAAGGGACGCAAACATTTCTGAAAACTTTGTATCTTCAAAAGGAAAAACAACATTTACATTCTGGAAATTAATCAAAGGGTTTAATCCAGCTATGGTCACCAGCCCTCTTCATAGAGATCGAACACTCCAGCCAATCAGGGACTTCTGAGGAAGTTCATTAGCAGGTGTGACAAATTGTAGATCTCCAGGACCAGGGTTGAAAACCAGAGTTGGTGAGTCCCTCAGGTTCAACATGGTTTTAAATAACCAGCCTTTCATTACA
>JBBPDC010018982.1:0-12937 GCA_037974485.1 Hemigrammopetersius urotaenia | reverse complement strand
GCCCCAGTGCTACACCGCACAGTTTCGGACACACAGCCCTGCAGCCTCACGTACTGTGGCCTATCAGTAAGATAGTCTACTTGCTGTCTGTAAATAACACTTTGCTGTCTGTAAATAACAAACAGCAAATGCAATATAATAATATTAAAATAATATTAAAATAATAGCCATTACTTGGGGTCTTCTCCTTTGCCAAGAGGTCTGCCTGCACTGTTTTTGTACTGTAGAGAACTGTGTATATATGTGTATAGTGTTAAAACTTTCACTTACTATGACAAGGAGCACAACATAAACTGGTAAAGAGACTGAGAGTGGCATTGCAAAAAAAGCCTTTAATTAATCAATTAAACCCTATCAATATGTCAGCCATTAACAGATTAACTATTAATAATCAATTATTCATAATTATTTTGATATTGCAAGTAACAGTTTGTATTCTTATTGGTACTTTTTTTAAGATCTGTATTAATAAATGATCACCAAGCAGTGACATAGGATCAGCTTCCTCTGCAGAGGTGAAGGAGGGAGTTGAAAGGCTCAATTTTGTTTCCTCTAATGCGCATGGATGCACCCGTTCTGCCGACGGATGTAGTTCACCATCTGTGCAGTGGAACACCATTTTCTGCATGATGAGGCCTCATGGAACTCCTCTGGGGAGCTCCACAGGACGTAAGGCATGTATCCGAGCGTTTACATGTGGAACTAGAATGCTAAATGTTTTCCTTTTACATAATATCTACTACTTGGAAAAGTTGGGGACTGACTCTGTTTCCCGGGTGACACAATGAAATGTGTACCCAGTTTGGCTATGGTAACAGAAACCCCAAATATTACCAGCTGTTATATTATATATTTATATATATATGGTATATGACATAATATATATATATATCCTGTTAGCGGTTTTCTTGGATTGGACAAGTTTGTTTAGCACATCCCACAGATGCTCAAACGGATTAAGATCTGGGGACTTTGGAGGCCATGTCAAAACCTTTGTCATTTTCCTCAAACCATTGGGATCAAACCAGTCAGCCTGGGAGCTGGCATTGTTAGCCTGGGTTTCCTTGGAGCTGGCATTGGAGCCAGTAGGGTGGCCAGCTTGGGACCATGAGAAGCACCAGGGAAGACGTCCCACGGGGCCAGTCAGAGTCTGCATCTTCAGCACTGTCTTTGGTGCTTGCCCAGGAGCTAGCCTTGGAGCTGGTGTGCTTCAGAACCAGAGAGTTCACCCCCTTGCCAAATAGCAAGCCTCAGTTGGAGCTCCTCCTTGGTTGAGCTGAAGACGAGGGACCCTTCAATCCTCCTCTGGAGCTGATCCAACCCAAGAGTCTTCAAAGTCCCATCCAAGACTTGTAGAATGCCAGTCCATCCTCTTTGCCCATTTTGTACTTTGTGTAAAGTAGCACAGTAGCGGTGGTACTTCACTTCAGCTAATCATCATAATGAAATGTAACATTTGCGGTCAGTCACAGGATCTAACAAAACTTTGGCTGCATGTCCAGGAACAGAGAACTTTCATCTGCACCTGTGACCATAACACACAAAGGCATATAATTAACACAAAATAATATGCCTTTGAAGCAAGTCTAGGACAAAAGCAATAAGGATTAGACCAGGGGTGTCAAACCCTAGTCCTGCAGTGCCATGGTCCATTAGTTTTGGTGATTTCCCTGCTTTGAAACACCTGGTTCACCTCGCCCGTTAATTGTCAGGTTTAATGAATGTGTTTGAGGAGGAGAACCAACAAACTGTGCTGGACACCGGCCCTCCAAGACCAGAGTTTGACACCCTTGCATTAAACACTTTCTTAAGCAGACCAAGTAAAGCAGTCAAGTCAAGTTTTATTGTCATTTCTACCATGCACACACAGTACATCATAAAAGATGAAACAACATTCCTCCAGGACCATGGTGCAACACAAGAGCAGAACAGCACAGAACAACAACACAAGTGCAAACTGGACAGAACACAAGAGCAATAATACAACTTAACAAGACAAGACAGTGTTCAGTGCAATTGACAGTGGCTACATTGAGGATAAATACAGCATTTTGACCGGTACAGTATTCCAGCAGCAGAGATGTGCAAAGATGCAGAACAGAGTTTACGTGTGCAAAAAATGCAGATGATGCAGAAGTAGACATGGAGAAGACCCAGGCCGGCCATTCCAAGGCAAACCGGTCCCTGGGCCCAGAGATCCAAGGGCCCTCCACCCTCTAGCCAGGCCCAACAAGGCCTGGATGGCCAAGCCCTGCAAAGCGACCACCGAGGCACCTTCCACCAGCAGGGTGTGGGTGGAGTCTAAGGCCTTGACTTGACAAAAAAACATAGACAAACAGGCACACATACATAAGCATACATTTTCACCCTCATGCATACAAACAAATGTTCACACACTCGCCCCACATGTAGACACACAGAATTGAACACCATACACACACTCACACTCCCCATATATACTCTATACCCTCTTTACTCTAGGGTGGAGCCAGGAAGACCACCTCAGTCCCTGCAGGAGCAGAAAAGGCCACTAGCCCAGACCCCGACCAGAAGGCCAGCTCATCCTCACAGCCCCCCGCCACGGATAGTGAACAGAGAATGCTTCACCTCTCCTGCTCAAATGTAGAGTTGGTTTGTGTTGTTCTAAAGTGTTTTAAAAGAACCCTCAATGGTTACGTGCAACTTAAAATTGGGAAGTGAGCACCAGTGTCAGAAGTAAGCCTGAATGAACAGACCGCTCTCTGGATGCCAATTCAGTGTGTCCACCCCCAAGGTCCTATATGTACGTGTCATGTGAAAGTAAGTAATGACAGTGTCTAAGCTGTGATGTATGATTGAGATGCAGGTGGTCACAAGGAGACAGGACAAATACCTTCCCTGCATCCCAGCAATGCACCTGCACCTCAAAGCCCTACCTGTATGTTGATGTGAAGGAGCGGAAGGAGGGAAGCATTAGAGGAGGAAAGGATCAGAAGGGGCAAAGTACACCCCCTTTGGAGCCAGCTCCCCCGTTGACCCCCATAGACACCCCCATTACCCAAGATCCACCCAGGCCCATCCAGACCAAAGCCAAAGCAGAGGAAAAACTATACCCACCCCAATATTCAGTCAACTCCCAGACTATATATGACAATAGACACCCAGGTTGAGGTTCTCCACATCTATTGGAGCCTCCCCCACAGAGTGGGTATGGACAGATGATCACAACGTCACCACTGGCTAAAGAGGCCTTGGATTCCCCCAATGCATCGAAGGCCCCCGCATTTTGGCTGGACCCCAGCGCATACACCAATCCATGTTCCCGGCGGCACACCCAGCTGGAACCCCAGCCCGGAGGCGGAGCACCCCCAGAACCACAAGCCCGCCCCGGACCCTGGAGCAGCATGGCCGCCAGGCCGGCAACCGATGTCCACCGGAAAAACACCAACCAAGAGCCACCAATGTCCTATCCAGGCCAGGAACGCAGCCCCACCACCGAATCCCCCAAGAAACCCACCCCTAGGGAACTCCCAGATGCCCCGAAGCCCAAATGCCACCCCCCACGTCAACAACAAGGACCAAAGCCAGACAGAATCGTGGCCTCCACCCACACTAGATGACGGAGCCGATCAAAGGAGCCAAGAGAGATCGATCTAATGTGGCAGCAGATGCTTTGTCAAGACTAATATAGTCCAAAAAACTATCTTTATATTGGCCTGTCTTCTTAGCAATGCATAAGGCAATGTGTGTGATGTGGATTGTGTTAACCTCTGTAGTGACACCATCTAGGTCGCCCAACAAGCAGACTGAAGGAGAGGCACGAATGAAACATTTAAGACACTTTAATAAGTCCTCACAAATCCTGCACCAGAACCTCCGAACAGGTGGACAAAACCAAAAAGTGTGGATGTAATTGTCAGGCGTATTGCCTTGACAGTGTGAGCAGATGTTAGAAGCTGTAAAACCCACCCTGAACATCCGATGACCTGTGTAGAGCACTCTATGCAGGATTTTGTATTGTATTTTTGGTCCCAGCTGACTGATAGATCTGTCTCCCATTTTGCAATACGAATTCATCTATTTTGGAAAGTGTCCTATATATTTTAGACAGAAATTTCGGGGTTTTGAGATTAAGGAATTCTGCCACATTTGGTGGTATTTGTAGTCTGATTTGATTAGACTTGAATTTACTTTTTACTTTACATTTAACTTAACTTGTTCAAAAAATCTTTTCTTGTTAATCCCATATTGTTTAACTAATGTGTCAAAGGGAATTAAGTCTATCCCTTCGAATATATGCTCCAAGTATTTTGTAGTAAGCCAATCATATGTCAGAGGCAACATATTGTCTTTTCCTATTGGCTATATCACCTGTCAGTGTTGGTAATGCAGATGAGTAAAGTTTGGGTGTGTATCTCTTGCTGAAGAGTTAGTTAGAACTCATATTGTGTAGCTGAACAGCATCTAATAAAAAGCTTCATGTTCAAGCTGATTATGCATGCATCCAGAGTGTTTTATCATAATGTAAACACGACATATTTAATACCTTTACAACTCCAATCTGGGAAGTTTATCATATTGTTGTTTATTAGTATGTCAGGGTTGTTCCAGATGGGAGTACGTTTGCATGGGATTAGTGAAGACTTTTTAGAAACTCCCATCGTACTGTCAGAGAAGAGCTGGTACTGATGCTTTTGAAGCATACGTGTTTGAGGTTTGAGCTAATGAATGGAAGATCCTAAATCTCTATATTATTTCGTGTTCTACGTCTAGTCAAGGCTCATCTAAGAGGGTGTGTTTTAACCACCCTGAGATGTGTTGAAGCCTGTTGGCTAAAAAATAGTGGTGAAAGTTAGGCAGATCTAATCCTCCTTTGTACTTGGTCTTTTGCAGCGTTGTCAAGCTAATACGCGGGGGTTAACCTTTCCAAAGGAATTTGGAGATGGAGGAGTCCAAAGATCTAAATCAGTCAAGTGATGATTTTCTCGGGATCATTGCAAATAAATTATTAATTCTTGGTAAAACCATAACTTTTATTGAGGCGACTGTTAGTAGGGTCAATAAAGGGTAGTGACTTCCATCTGGCTAGATCATCTTCTGCCTTCTTTAAAAGTTGGATGTGGTTTAATTTTGTTAAATCTAGGTGAAACATTAAAAATATTTAATATTTCCAGATTGCAGTGAAGTTCTGGAAGGCGCAATTAATTGGAAGATAAAGTAAATTGTAATCAGTTTATTGAATATTCTGAGACTCCTGAGAAAGAGTTTATTAATGTAATTACCTCAGAGAGAGTGGTTTGTGAATTCTGGAGAAAAAGTAACACTTCATCTGCGTAAAGACTGACTTTATGTCACGCATAGGTCCTAGGTCCTGACAAAAGGGTGGAAAGGGAGTTCCTAACGTTCCAAAGATTTATTGAAGAACAGCACAGAGCACAAAACAGAAAAGAACCCAGGCACAGTGGCCGAACACAAAAGGCTAAAGTGGATATCTATATACATAGGACACAGACCAAGGGAGGGTGATTGTATGCTCTCGTGCTGGTGTAATGGAGTGAGGTACTATATATACTGGTGGGCAGAGTAAGGAGGCAATAAGAAGGTGATAGAGTACACGTGAATCAGGTGAGTGATTAACTACAAGCAGCCAGAGTCCAGGTGAATGTGTGTGGGCAAGTCCTTGATCCAATAGCGACCCCCAGTGGTCGCAGGTGGGAATCGTGACAGTACTCCCCCGTCCACGGCACAACTCCAGGGTGCCTCAACGAGACCTCCCAGCCCCTTATTCAGCACAAACGGGTGGGGGGGTGCGGGAATGTCCAGGATTCCTCGCTACGGCGGAGGCGGAGCAGGCAGGTTCCTCATGACCGCGACTGAAGCGGATATCCCTTCCGGTGTGAAGGTCCGGGCAGCCGGTGCGGAGGCTGGTGCAGGGGTTGAGGCCTCCGATGCAGGCACCATCACCAGAGATGCGGTGGCCTGTGCGGAGTCCGGCGCCATCATCTGGACGGCCAGTGCGTGGACCGGCTCTGGAATCAGGACGGCCGATGCGTAGATCGGCACTGGAGGCTGGACGCTGGGGTTGAGGCGCCTGGCGTGGAAGCCGGCGCTGGAGTTGGAGCGACAGAAGTTAGGTCAGTCAGAGGAGTGCCGGAAATAACGCACAGGTCGAAGTTGGTCCAGTGGTCTGATGTCAGGTTCTGGTTCGGTCGGAGAATGAATGGGAGAGGCATCAGGGTCGGAGTTAGTCAGTGAAAAAAACGTCTCAGCATCAAGGTCAGAGTCAGTCAGTGAGGACGTCGGTCTGGCGTCAGGTTCTGGTTCAGTCAGGGAATGAACTGGAACAGCGTCAGGGTTGGAGTTAGTCAGTGAGGGTATTGGTCTGGCGTCAGGTTCTGATTCAGTCAGGAAGTCGACGGGTGGAGTCTGTGTCGCTGCTGCATCTGCAGCTGGTGGAGTTAGGGACGCCACTGATTCGGCCTCCGGTTGTGAGGAAGCTGCTGTTAAAGAGGTCCCCCATCTGACCATAGTGGCAGTCAAAGGATGTAATGAGTTGTAAGGCATGGGGCTAAACCTGAGGTAAGCTGAAGAAGGCTGTGGAAGACTGAACTGATCTGGCTGGGAGTGGAACTGGCGAAGGCTGGGGTGAGAAGAATTAAACTGTGGATGACTGAGCTCAACAGGAATAGACTGTATAGCACACGGCGGCCATACTGTAAGTTGACTGGACTCGAAGCGAAGTGGAAAATTGGGCTGGCGTGTGCAAAGTGACGTGACCTAAGCTTGGACTGGAGGGAGGTGCATTGAACTGAATAGGCCCGAATTCATGGGGATTGGTGCAGGATCGCGAGGAAGTAACCTGAGGAGAACTATTCTGATGAGCAAAGAATGGCGTGTAATGGAACTGTGTTGGAGTTCACATGAGGGGATTAGGGTTGAGTGAGAAGGGGTTATTAATCAAAGAGAAACTGCTCTGGGCACGAAGAAACGGAGGAGAATTAAACTATATATACTGGTGGGCAGAGTGAGGAGATAATTACAAGGGGATAGAGTACACGTGAATCAGGCGAGTGATTAACTACAAGCAGCCAGAGTCCAGGTGAGTGTGTGTGGGCAAGTCCTTGATCCAGTAGCCATCCCCAGTGGTCGCAGGCAAGAATTGTGACACTTTATGTTCTAAATTCTTGCATTTAATGCCTTTAATCACTATAGCCTGTCTAACTGCTGCTGCTAGTGGTTCAATAAAAAATGCAAAGAGTGAGGGGGAGAGAGGGCATCCCTGCCTGGTGCTCCTCTTGAGACAGAAGCTGGAGGATGTTTGGTCATTTGTCCTGACGCGTGCTGTTGGAGAATTATATAATATTTTAACCAATTTCTGAAAGTGTTTCCAGAACCAAATTTGTGTAAACTTGCAAATAAAAAAAAACAGTTAACCCTATCAAAAGCTTTTTCCACATCTAATATTGTAATTTGAAGGTATTTATTGCACAAATAGTATATCAGATAAAGTAATCTATGTGTTTTGTTGATTAGTGCCTCCCTTTAATGAAACCAGTTTGGTCAGGATGAATTATGAGAGGGGTTAGGTTCTGTAATCTTTTTGATAGAGCTTTGCAGATTATTTTAATGTAAACATTAATAAGGGATATTGGACGAAAGCTGGTAGGCAATATAGGGCCATTGTCTGGTTTTAGCAAGAGACTAATGTTGGCTGGATTCATATTTGGTGATATTTTCCTTGGTTTCCTGCAACATTCTGTAGAATGTTGGTGCCAGATTTGTCCAGAATTCTTTATAGCCATCTGGACCTGGAGCCTTTTTATTGGGTATACTGTTCAGGGCTTCCTGGTGTTCATCTGGTGTCAGTGGAGAATCCAACGCCATCGCTTGACTGTCTGATGATTTTGGAAGACTTATATTATCAAGAAACTGGTAAGTTTTCTCTCAAGATGGGTTTTATATTCATCTGTGGTGAATATAAAGCTTCCTGAAAGTGTTGTTTGTTCATATACTTTGTCCCCAGTTTAGTCTTTAATAGCACATGTAGATGTTCTTTCTTTATTTTTAACTGTTTAGCTAGGAATTTACCTGATTTGTTACCATATACAAATTTTTGCTAGCAAAGTCTAGCAAATAGAATTTCATTTCATTCTAGTTTTTCTTTGCATATTTTATTCAGCATTTCTTGTTTTTGGGAGGATACATAGGCTTCTTCTAAGGCAGGGGTCTCAAACCTGTCCAGAAAGGGCCGCTGTGGGTGCAGGTTTTCATTCCAACCTAGAAGAAGCCAGACCTGAGTAACTGAAAACTAAGACCAACTGATTACAGAGGTGGAATCAGGTGTGCCTCCTGCTTGGTTGGAACGAAAACCTGCACCCACAGCGTCCCTTTCTGGACAGGTTTGAGACCCCTGTTCTTAGGGTTTGATGGTTTCTTCTAATTCCTGAATACATTTATTTTCTCTTTTCTTTTTATGTGATGAGAGATTCCCAGAG
The DNA here is from genome assembly GCA_037974485.1 of Hemigrammopetersius urotaenia. NCBI lineage: Eukaryota > Metazoa > Chordata > Actinopteri > Characiformes > Alestidae > Hemigrammopetersius > Hemigrammopetersius urotaenia. Next base: position 4,463 of record JBBPDC010018982.1, on the reverse strand, counting down.
AACAGATGCTGATGTTTCAGGCAGGCCATTATAGTCTAAATATAAAGCCCACTCTTTCCTGAAATATTTAATAAAATCTTAATTTTTAAACAATGATGTATTAAATCTCCAGTTTTTACTTGGTGAAGTGATACTCTCTGGAGCCAGCTCCATTCACATTCCATGTGACAAACATTAGTGTGCCCATAGATGTGTGTGTGTAGCTAATGTTGCACACTGCACGTGATGCTCAGATGAATGACATATGAGCCAGCGTGTACACGCTGGTATGCGAATATGTCCTATATGTCTGTGTGCGCTGTGAGGTTGGAGTGGTTGTTTTGATGCTGAGTGTATATGCACATGGTCCTGCCATGCAGATGTGTAAAGATATAGGGTGTTGTGTGAGTAGGAAAGCAGGTGATTGGTACAGTGAGAGAAGTTAGAAGTGGGAAAGGCATACATGGGGCAAGCAGGGAAGGGTGCAAGAAAAAACTTAACAGAAAAGAAAACAACACAAACACTATGGGGACTGACGGTATTGTGTTTATACCATCATGTTAAATTAGTGAATTAAGATGAATAGTTAGATATAGGTAAATGGAAGAGGAGGGGAGGAAAGAAGCAAAATAGAACAGATTCCTATCTGGAGTGGTGTTAATATAACCAGAGAGTGGTACTGAGGTTGCGGTAGAGCTGCCTGTCCACGTAGAGCCAGTCCACAGCGATGACAGCTCAGGAGCCCTACTGGAAGAAACTGCCTCGGATTGGGAACAGAACTTTGCGTCACTCCAGGATCTCTTTGGGTAGGTTAAAGGACATTAGGTCCTTTACGCTAATGTCCGTTCCTTTCAGCTCCCTGCCGCGACTTTTCACCTACTCCTTCTGCTTGAAGTATCAGAATTTGGCCACAATAGGACGCGGCCTCAGAGCTCCAGGCCTCTTGGCTCCCAGCCAATGGACTCTTTCGAAACAGATGTTATACACAGTGTCCTCCAGAAACTTCAGGTGTGTCTTAATAAAGGATTTGGCGGTAGCTTCTGTGTCCTCTTCTGTAGATTCCGGGATGCCTGAAAACACCAGGTTTTCTCTCATGCTACAGGCCTAGAGATCTATTACATTCCTCATTTATTTTTTTTTATCCTCTTCACTTAGATGGGTCACATTCTCAGTTAGAGACTTGACCGAGTCCCATAGTGATGCGTTTTCAGCAGTGAGTGTTTCCACCTGCTGCTGGCTGAATTCCAACGATTCCCTCTGGGATTTGAATTCACGGTGCAGGATCTCGACCAGGGACAACCTCGCGTCGAAGCTGGACAACCACTTGACGATTGAAGCCAGGGTGTCGGTAAAGCTTTTACCAGTTGGCGATACTGTTTCAGGAGAGTCTGCGACTCATTTTAGAGGACAGCATCTCTGCCACTGTGTAATGTTTTAAATCCGGGACAGCAAATCCACCCTCTTCTTAAGGTCGTTATAGGGTAGAAAGATGAATCCTATGAATTTGCCAGCCCAGATAAACAATTGTGAGTGTGCGCACTCAAAAAAAATGGAGGTGGTTGTATAGCTGGCATAGAGAATAAGAAATTAAAGCGAGGTAGAATATTAATTTTAAGAATAGCCACTCTAGCTTGCATAGATATTTTTAAGGAGCTCCATCTTTAAACAAAGGATGTCACAGTTGGAATAAAGGAAGGTAGTGAGACCGTGTCTTTTTCATGACCAATTGGCATTAATGCAGATTTGGACCAGTTTATCTTGTAGCCAGATAGTTTGTGAATTTTATCAAATAACTGTAATACACGGGCGACTGTTTGACTAGTGCTTGGCAAATAAAGCAGAATGTCATCTGCATATATTGGAATATGGTGAGAGGTATCCAAAAATATAACTGGGGAAATGGACTCACTTTGTCTGATATCCTGTGCGTTCTAAAGAGAAAGCAAAAAGTAGTGGAGAGAGGGGACACCCCTGCCTTAGTACCTTGTTGCAGTTCAAAAGGGGGGCTTTGCAAAAAACAGTTAGTACAGAAGCAGTGGGAGAGCAGTAAAAGGTTTTAACCATCCCAATGAATGTTGTTCCAAATCCGTGGTGTTCCAAGAGTAACCACAAGTATTCCTAATCAAGGTGATCAAACGCCTTTTTCTGCATCAATTGAGAACACTGCAGCCTGAGAGGCATCAGCTAGATTTATTATATGGAGTAACCTTCTTAAGTTGTCTGATGCCATCCGCCCTTTGATTGAACCTGTTTGGTCAGGGTGAACAAGTTTGGGTTCTATTCTCGCAACCAATGCCTTTGCATTGCATTGCAATGCATTTTTATGTTTTTTTTTTCCAATATTAGTGAAATAAGGACTAATTTCTGGTCGCTGTGAAAAGTCCCTTCTTTAAAAGCTTAATACAGTCAAGTATAAGTGGGCCAACAATCCCCCGAACTGCAAGATATAATTTGGGTGGAATTCCATCAATACCTGAAGAATTCTCCCTCTGAAGTGATCTTGCTCGTGTGTGGTTGGTTCTTCTAAATATACCCCTTCTGCATCATTTAATTCAGGTAGGTGAAGATTGTTTAACAAAGTCTTGCACAATATTTTATCCAACTTGATCTCTGATGAGTACAGTTTGGCATAGAATGACTTAAATGTATGACTGAGACCCAGTTGCAGAGGGAGGTTTAAGTCCAGCAGTTTCAGCTTCCCAATCTGATGCTGAGGAATGATGGTGTTGAATGCTGAACTGAAGTCTATGAACAGCATGCTAATGTAAGTGTCCTTTTTGTCCAGGTGGGTGAGGGCCAGGTGAAAGGTGGTGGTGATGGCATAATTCGTGGAGAAGTTGGAACGGTATGCAAACTGCAGGGAGCCCAGTAAGGGAGGCAGTTGTGTCTTGATGTGCCTCATGACAAGCCTCTTGAAGCACTTCATGATGATGGGCGTGAATGCGACAGGACAATAGTCATAGAGGCAGGACACTGATGATTTCTTTGACATGGGGATGATGGTCGTGGTTTTGAAGCATGTTGGGATGACAATGGTGCTCAGAGAGATGTTGAAGATGTTTGTGAGAACATCTGCCAGCTGTTCTGCACATCCTCTGAGGTCACAACCAGGAATGTTGACTTTAGAAGAGGGATCAACTCCACCAGGAGTCTCCCTTCTTCGAGGTTCATGATTCTGGTCTCAGAATCTGGTTCTGCACCTATTGATAAATAGCTTCATGTTTAGCAGTAAACTGGCATTTTATACCACCCCATGACAATGAAAATGATAGACACACACCAAATCATTGCACTACCTTTCCACAGTCCAAAAGCTGACACATCATCTGAACTGATTTCCAATGTTATTGCAAACCTTGGAATGAATTCTCTTGTCAGAAACTGTTCCAGCACTGTGACCCACCCATCTACTATATCTATCAATGACCACAAGCATGTACCTACTTCCTCTTCCATTTAATCATTTCCACAATCAATTAACAAGTGCTTTAATGGCCCAGTGGGCACTGGTATGTGCCCTAAAGAAGTAGTGATTCCTTTTCTCACATTATGCTGAGCACATACATCTTCTCAACAATTCATCCTTCTCAACAATTCAATGTTCCTTGTAAGTATGGAGACAAAAAAACTTGTTTCCTTATTTTTCTCACTCTTCACCTCATGAACTATGGTCTAAAACATGTGCATTAGTATTGGTATTGTTAACAATGTACCTGCCCGCCACCACCCACCCTCTGCGGAAGACAAAAACAGTCATTAAAGCCGCTCCGAGCTTACCCCTCACTCTACAGTGATGAAAAATATACTATTATTATTATTATTATTATTATTATTAAGAGAGGGGGAGAGAGAGAAATAGAGGGAGTGTAAGAAAGAAAGAGAGAGAGACGGCGTGCAGCAGAACGCTCGCCAGGTGAGAGAGAAAGAGAGAAAGAGAGGGAGAGGGGGGTTGGGGGGAGAGAGAGAAATAGAGTGGCCTAGAAAGAAACAGAGAGAGACATGCACGTGCAGCAGAACGCTCGCCAGGGGAGAGAGAGAGAGACAGAGAGAGAGGGAGAGGGGGGTTGGGTTGGGAGAAATAGAGAGTGTAAGAATGAAAGAGAGAGAGACAGCGCGCAGCAGAAAGCTTGCCAGATGGGAGAGACAGAGAGAGAGAGAGAGGGAAAGAGAGACACGTGCGCGCAGCAGAACGCTTGCCTGATGAGATAGACAGAGAGACAGAGAGAGGCAGAGAGCGGGGGGGGTTGGGAGGAGAGAGAAAATAGAGAGTGTAAGAAAGAGAGAGGGAGAGAGAGAGAGAAAGATGTGCGCGGCAGAATTTATATTTGGATTACTGTTTGGTTTTGGTAGGGCTGTCAGTAGATTAATCTCATGTTTGCTATAGTTAACTCGCGATTAATCACACCGTTAAGTCTGTACTAAATATACTGTTTTTAATACTCTTATCAACATAGGAGTAAACAAATATGTTTGCTTTGTGCAGA
>JBBPDC010018945.1:0-12938 GCA_037974485.1 Hemigrammopetersius urotaenia | reverse complement strand
CAGGCGACGCTTGAAGACTGTGAAGGACTCTGCCGTTCGGACCAGAAGAGGGAGTTCATTCCACCACTGGGGAGCCAAGACTGAGAAGAGTCGTTCCCTTTCAACCTCTGCTTTAAAGGTACCCTGAATGAGACTGACTTCCAGTCGTTTACTCACTAGATCACATATTTCTGTTGTCAGTGTATTACAAGCATCCAATTTTTGCACAATATCTGGAGTGTTAGTGCCATTGCGTTGGAGTGGCTCGTAACTTTGATTTACACGGTCATATCCACTTTGAATGCGTTGGTTTATTTTATCAAGATCCTCCATCAAGCAGAAATTCTTAAGACTTTTCCTACATTCCTTTGCTATCTGCTTCCAGGATTCATAAGCTTTCAAGAATGCCTTTACAAGCCTTTTAGCGACTTCTTCACGCATCTGCTTGCCTCGTTCAGTGAACTGCCTCTCACAAGAACCAGAAGCTATTTCTTCCCCTGTTAGAGGTCCTTCAGATGAATCTCTCTCAACTGTGGATTTACCCTTTGCTTCTGACACTGACATTTTTAACCAAAGACTTCTAATTATGTGATTTGTAATTATCTTTAAGTGATAAGCAACTGAAAGTGAGTTATACCTTTAAGAGTGTTCAATTTCTTACTTTAAACATCAGAACATCAGGGATAAAATACGATAGACCCATACAAATACTATTAAACTGCTCTCAATGGTCTAACAAGATGCTTGCTTAATTTACTAAAAGGTTTATCTTCCCATGTGATTTCAAACAAACAATTTACATTTGAAATAAACCCATTAAACGTTCACTTCATATTAAACATTTCACTCAAAACTTCATTCACAGTCCAAAGTACATGTATACTTGCTTGAATCAATTGGAAAATTGCGCTGCAAAGTCCAGTTTGATTGGAATGACACCGTCCCTCACCGCATCTGCAGTCTCTGTTTAGACCAGAGACATTCATGAAAACATTAAGAATAAATTGGACATATATGTTGTGTCACCAAAACAAATGAACATATAAAACAATTGTGATCCTTTACATGAAGAAAAATCTCAGTGTATTGCAGAATCAAATCTCAATACTTACTGTGTCGTAAAATATAAAGAACCATAATAATATGGTATTGTGTCCAAACAGACGGTCTGGTCTCGTCTCCTCTGTGGTGATTCTCTTCAGGAAACACAGCAGAACACCAGGAGACTTCTATTCTGTCTGTTCTAAACAAGCTTTTAGAGAAGAAACTCAAACAGGAATATAATCTCCTCTTCTGAGGCCTTTTATTGTTCTCTGATGACTTTAATAATAAGTGTGTCCACTCATTATCATGAATGTTTGATCAGAAACCCTCTCCGAACCCCATCTAAAAGCTCGGAGAAAGAACAAGTTCTGCTTTACAGGTGTTATCATTAATATTATTTTTCAAATAAACACGCTCTGCAGCTTGTTTTACTATTTTCATGATTACTTTATTAGTTTACACAAGGTTAATGAGAGAGGTTAATTTACACTACTAACAGTAAAATGTGTTCCTGGAGCAGAGCTGTGTTTCCTGTTCTTCATGACTACATCAGTCTATAAGCAGTAAAGTGAGTAGTGAAGGTCAGACTCTGTGTTTTCTTTAATCTCAGAGTAAACTCTGACTAGCTGTGTGAGCTGCAGGCTGCACTACTGCAATAGTGGAGGAGGAGTTCAGGGTGGAGTCTGCTGATGAAGGTCAGCTCCCAAACTGCACTTTTACTCTGGGGGAGTCTCTTAGAGCGGGGAGAAAATAGTGATTTATATCACTATCTCTGTCTTTGGGTATGATTTTATTTTAACACAGAAACTTACATTTCTCTCTCACACACACACACACACAGGTCACTGCAAAGGGAAATGACGACAGCAGCAAACATTATTGTGGGTTTTTCTACTCACTAAAATAAATTCATGAGGCTGCAGCGCTGTGCAGGACCCCTTCCACACCTCCACACACAGAGACTGGATATCACACTGAACTCTAAGAGCACACACACAGCACTTAGTCAGGGTCGTTTTAGAAAGAGTCCTTACTGTTTCTGTACTTCTCTTTACTAATTACACTCATCCAAACGTACAGTATTATTACTTATACACTCATGTGAACTGAATTAATGCTCATACTCAGGTACAAGTCTCGAACTGTATTGCACATTTATATTGCCCAGTGTTGCCCATTTGAGTTATACTGCCAACTTGCTTTTTGTAATACACTGTCCAGTATGTCTCAGCAGTTAGGCTGCTTTACTTGCTCCATGTACTATTTTTGTTTATGTGTCTTATATTTGTACGTTTGACACATATGCACATATATAGGAAGCTGCTCTCTCTCTCTCTCTCCCACACACACACACAACCAGCATTCTGTTCTCTCCTCTAGGTAACATGCTCAGATATGAACCAAATCACAGAGTCCAGGGAAAATATGTTAAATTAATACCAAAATTAGCAAAAACAAAAGGAACAATCCAAAAACATAGCAAACGAGTCCAAAAACAGTGAATCCAAATAGCAGGCAGTCAAAGGCAAGTGCACTGAGCAAAAGTGCAATCCAAAGTCCAGAACCAGGGTCAGAGAAACCTCAGCAGGAACCCATAGAACCATGAGATCACCCCACTCAGTAACTGGGACTGGCTACTTCACACAGAAGGATCGGCTCCTTGGTCTGTTTTCTTGGCCTAGAGGTGCTCTGAGGAGGCAAAGTCTCTCTGAGAACCAGCTCTTCTTCTTTTATCAAGTGTTAAATTGTCTGGGGATTCTCAGTTAATGGAGTTAGCTGCCTGTGTGAGCTGCAGGCTGCACTACTGCAGTAGTGGATGAGGAGCTCAGTGTGGACTGAAGCTGGATGGAGATCAGCACAGCCCCTAGTCTCTTTGTAGTAATAGTATTTACTATTATTGTATTGTTTTAGTAAAGGGTTTAATGTACTGTTTGTTATGTCCTGGAATATGACTGGGCTTATTAATTCTGATGTTTGGGAGGACACAAACCCTGATACTGGAACAAACAAGTCACAGACTAGAAATAGTGTTGTAAATGCAGCATTCGTGTTGAGAATAAATATTTACAAGGCATGAGATACAAGAAAGGGAAATATATACAGAATATTTACAAATACAAGTGGCTATATACAACAGATAATCAGAACTAAACATAAGAAACAAAGTATAAACCAGACAAACCAGACAATCAAACAAAGGGAAAAGTTGGGTCTTAAGACGACACCAAAGAAAAGAACATAAAACAAAACCTTCCCTATTCTAAACTGCCTGTCTTAGTCTAAACTATTCTAGAACAAAACAAAACATACACGGGTGGTGTCCGCCTCTTACCTGGTGTGTAGAGAAAGACAAGAATCCTACCGCGAACGTGAGGTGAAAGTGTAACCTACCCTGACCCAACAAACAAACCGAACACAGAACCAACTCAGGTCTCGGTCTCGGTCTCGCTCTCACTCTCTCTCTCTCGGTCTCGGTCTCTCTCTCGGTCTCTCTCTCTCTCTCTCTCTCTCTCTTTTTGTGAGTTGAGCTGTAGTTTCATTTAACTTTATTAAGATTTAAGTCTTGTGAGGCTTGAGTAAAATGGCATGACGTTTTTTCTTTAGAAAAGGAAGTAGCAGTCTAACCTCAGTAGATAAACTGAAGTGTGTGTATGGGTGTGTAATATCCCAATGTTCTGCTGTGAGAAACCACAGCAATGAAAGAGAGAGTGTGAGAGAGTCTGTACTGTTGAGAAAGATGGAGCTGAACTTTTCTAACTGAAGACTGAGGTAAGAATGTGTGTTTCTAACACACATTCTTACCTCAGTCTTACCTGTTTCAGTCTCTCAGAAGAGTTTTGGGGGTCAATTTAGTGTCTTGGTCCATTTATCTAAGTACTTCTGTTTAAAACTGATCATGACACAGACTGCTTGTGTATGCAGCAGAAATTAATTTTCGAATCTTAATGAGTGTTGTTTAGTAATGTTAAATATTCTGAAACTGCCAATTTGTCTACCAGTTAAATGGAATTAGCTTGAAATTGATCATGCTTGCTCTTTTACTATGAACGCTAACAAAATCTTAATTATTTTTAGTTGTAGCTGTAGCAGATGTAGTAGTGATACAAGTATATCATTGTATATTTTATTCACAGATTCGCGGAAAAGAAAATTATGTTTTTTGGACACTGAAGAACTAAAATGTTGATTGGCTAATCAGTATATATTTTTTTCTATATAATTATATCCTGTATCACTGAGACTTGCTTGACAAAAGCAGTGCCCCAAAACAAGTCTTGACTTTATACACACCTCTTTTGTGTGATTCCGTTCATTTTCTGTCTGAGGAAAGGAAAATATAATTACATGGATATTTTAATTTATGTCATTTAGCAGACGCTCTTATCCAGAGCAATGTACATCAGTGCTTAAATAGTCCACATCTGTTCTTCATGCCTGTAAAGCTATATAAGCCCTTTTAGTAAGTTGAGAGATAAGTTAAACCTATATTAGTCCCACAAATGGGAAATCTGCATTGTTTGTTGTGGAGAAAACTTCCTCTAGAAAAATCTAATAAATCCCTTTAAATGCTCTCTGCTTCCATACAGATCCAAACAAATGATACATCCCTTGTGCATACACTGAATCAGTAAATACATTAGTCACCTTTCAAATGGCTAGTCTGCTTTTTACTCTGGTCTAAGTTTGAAAAGTTAGTGAATCTGCTACACAATCATGGGACTCTTTAATGACTCAAAGGCTATAAGTGCATCTGGTGTCCAAGTTAAAAGAACATTTAATGTTTTTATTCCTATTTAATGGTGCTTTCTTGCTCTTGTGCTGCGTGTCACAGTTCTTCCTAAATACTCTACTTGTGTTTGACTGTATTGGAATTTTGCTTGAGAGAATTTTTATGGAGTCTCCATGGCATCACTCAAAGACATACCACAAAGTCATCGACATACTGTAATAACAGTGCTATCTAGATCCACTTTCTCTAGGTGTTGTCTCAAAACCTGGTTAAAACTATGTGGCTAACGTTTAAAGCCTTGAGGCAACCTGTTATAACCTTGGTCAATAAAGGTAAAATACTTCGTCAGGTGGTATATTGATTAATAATGTGTGATGATTAGGCACTTCTGCCTGCTAAACGGGCCTAGAATATAATTTAGATTATAATTTGGACCTGCCCAAGCATTCGCTGAAACAGGATTCTGGTTTACTGACCCCTGATTCTGATTCCTTGGTGGTTGCCAGGCCTGTGTTTCCACTTGTCCACTGCCATGGGTTAATGGGACAATTCCTTCTCTCATGTCCAGACTGTTTGCATCCCCTGCAAGCGCCAAGTGATCCTTGTCGTTGACTCTGCCTGCCTCTGCGACGTCCACCTCTGGAGGACAGATTATAAAGTTGAATGACTGGTGTTATAGATACTGTTTGTGATGTGTATTTGTACTGGTGCCGCTGGGGCTTGCTGCACTGGTGCTTGGTTACTGTGGTACTGGTCCCATGCTTGCTACTTTTTGGGGTGTATGAGCATTTTCTGCACTCAACAGGATTCTCAGCTTTTATTCTTTTTTCCAGATCATTCTCCCAGAACGTTTCAAGATAGTTCTCTCTCTCTCTTCTCATTCTCTCTGTCTTACATGAGCAATGAAGTCTTCTAATCCCATATCCACTTTGGGGCCCCATCATGAAGTCTGAGCACACATGTGACCACCCCTCGAGGCCCTGTTCCTGCCATTGGATATACAGCCTTTTACCAAAATCAGACACTGAAACCTGTGTGGATGTCTCTTAGCTCCACTCCTCATGTTGCTTGCTCTCGCTGATAACCCTTAACACCCTTTTCATCTTCCTGTTGTTTCCTCTGTCATGCTAGAGCTGTTATTTCTGTGGTATGTGCCTTGTTGCTAATCATAATTTCTTGACAACGCGTCCAGCTGTCCTGTTCACTACTCTACTTTATTTATCATAAAGGTCCTTATTATACCGCAAACTCTCTTTTCTGTCTTTACTGAACTTCTTGTAACAATCTACTCCCGGGCTCCTAACAGGCTTCTCACAGTGTTTGTTGCTTTGCCTGATGCTTCGTTTCTGATACAGCACGGTAAAAGAATGATGAATCTTCCTTGACTCTCACTTCACCTTTATAGTTGATGGTTTTCTCAACTAGTGTCCCACATAGGTCTTCTACCTCCTCCAGCTTTTTCTTTATGTCCTCCTCTCTTTCTTTTCTTTCTGTCTCCTCCTTCTGAGCTGCTATAAAAATGTAAGCTTCTTCATCAAATAATTTTAAAAAGCCCAGCCCTTTCACACTTTTCTCTTTTTGTTGTTACTTATAGGTTAATGGTTTGTGATTCGCACCTCCATAACACTTCCACTTCTTTCTGTCTGTGTGCATTCCTCTCCAACTCCTGATAGCGCTCTGCTAGTTTGATTAAAGGTCCTCCTCTACAGAGCACCAAACTTCCCCTCTCCATAAATTGGTGAGGGATGACCTTCCGAGTTGCATATCCTGGTGGGGAATTAAAAGAGGCAAATACAGGTTTACCTTTTTCATTAAGGGTAATGCAATTAAAGTGTTCTGAGAGCAGATTTGGGGGCAGATTTGGGGTTTAAACTATAAAAATAGGCATTTTTTAAAACCAAAACACAACAATGCGTTTTTTCACTACACGCAGGTGCTCTTGGTATATAACCCCCATGAAGGTGTAAAAATTGTGCAATATGTCAAAGTAACCTGTGCCATCAACAAAACTCTTAGCAGCATCAGCCAGTCAGTGTATGAGCACCACATGGCACAAACAGAGCTCTTGGATTCTTTTCCAGGAGTCTGGCTTGGACACCTTCACTTTCCCCCTCTTGTTGACCCCATTATCAAAAGACTGTCCTCCCCCAAAAGGAATGACTTTAATCTCTAATCTTTTTCTGCTCACAGCTTGTGGTGATTTCTGGCCACTGCTAATGTTTCCCAGCTTCAGATTACATTCTGCAAATTTCAGAAAAAGGCATTTAAGAATCAGAACTTTAATGATCCTAGAGGAAATTGCTTAGCGACATACTTTTAAGACATTAAAGATTGCAAACCAGTGATCCGAATGCAAGATAGCACAGATAAACCAGTGACCAATTCAAGACAGGGCAGATAAAACCTCCATTTTCAGAAACACCCATGTACGTGTGGAAAACTAAAGCTCAGGTCAGTTATATAAAAAGAGAGAAGTGCCAGTGTTTGTAATGATTTAAATAATTAGGCCGTGAATGTGACTGTGTTCATCCATACCCAAAAAAGGCGTGCGTGTGTATATGTGTGTGTTTTACGCAGGGATGCCCTTAATTGGATCTTGCATGCGCTTGAAACATATTTGCATTTTTTACATATTGACACAAAGAGAGTGTCCTCCAGTGAAAAAATTAAGAAACTGGGCAAGCGTCTAGAATTCATAAAATGTACCTCTAAAGCTCTGGTCAGTTACATTAAATTAAAATTAATCAGCCCAAGAAAAGTGCTACATGTTCTGCCACAAGCGTAAACGGCTGCCAGAATGCTGTTGTGCATAAAGCACCAGTTCCTGAGCCACAACTTTGCAAGTTCAAGGCGTTAGTTAGCTGAGATGCTAGCTCCGGTATCGGATTAGAGGCTGTATCTGTCAGACTGGGGTAGGGAAGGACGCACGGACAGGAATGACGTGTTGCTTCTGCAGAGTTGAATAAAACTTCAACATAACACAAAATCCAACCAAGGAATCCTTTCGTTCCTGAAAGTGTCTCTGCCAGCAAAGTCCTAGTTTAACTTTCTTCCAGTGAGGGGCGGCGTGCCTGAGATCCACGGCAGCATAAGCGGAGGCTTGGCAGGCACGGTTCTGTTTAGCCCCGCGTCTGCATCAGTCTGCAAAACACAAACTCAATTAGTCTTTTTCCCCAGTGTACAAAACACTCACGGCGCATCCACTGTGAGTAAGCGGATTCCAACTCGGAGCTCTTGAAGTAGGAGCCCTTTCTGACTCCTAAGATCTCAGGCCCGTAGCCAACCCAGCTTCCCAGTTCTCTCACTGTGTGCTTTACGAGGCTGAAGTTGGCTCCTAATTCGCAGCTACTTATTCGAGAATTCCGTTCCACCTTAAATGGCTGAGCAGTACCGATGAACCGCCAGTAGGAGGCATTTGTGATTCATCTTTATGCACAGCGTGGACACATTCAAACTGCAAGTCTATGGATTAAAATGTCAAGATATGTTAGATGTGCAGTTTTTTGGATATTTTAATAATTAACCCCATACACCCGGCTGACCAAGATTAGAGTTTAAGGTCTTGTTTCTTGTGGCTCCTTTATTTCAAAATGTCTTAACTTTCTGACACTGGTGGGTGAAAGAGTGTATGATAGAGAGATAGAACACTGATTTTTGAGAAATTTTACTGCAGCGTTCTTTATTGCACCCTCTAAACATGGCATGTAAGTCAATTAGAAAAAAAATGTTTTAAGCAACCACTCACTCACTACCATGATGGCTCTGACTCAGGGTCAAACAGACGTCACCTCACTCTGCTAGCTGGTATGAGCATAGCAGTGTTTTACATTACGACTTTCTGATGTGTAGGTTGTAGCCTCTGCAGAGTCTTATGCTGAATTTTGCCCAAAAAGCTTCTAAAATTTACTGCCATGATACAGCATGCAGAATTTTTACTTCCCGATTAAACCTGCGTGATTGTTAGTGTTATTTGTTCACTTGTGATTTCGTATATTTTTGCGTTTTGCCAAACTCAATTTTAGATCTTCAAACAAAATGTAAACAGCTCATAGACAACCTGATTGAACACAATAGACAGTTGGTAAATTATAATTTCACTTATTAAAGGAAAAATTCATAGGCCCCAGATATAAGATTAACAAGATAACCAAATGTGTTTGCTGTTAGGGATACTAATTATCCTGATAATTACACACTCACTGGTCTGATTACGCCCGATTAACACATCCCTAATGAATCTAAACATCACTTAAATGTGAAGACTGGGTCACAAACCTATTTCTGAGGGACAGCAGTAGTCATTGTCTTATATTACATTTTGAAGGATATAAAATCATTTAATGTGACAGATCATAAAAATAGTTGTTAAAGCACTGTATGTAAAATCAGTTTATTTTCATTAAAATTGCTTTTACACGGGTTGTTTTTTGATGTTGAGGAGAACAGACTGCATTTTAAACATTTCTGTAGATCCACTTCCTGAAATGTATTGTATGAAAAGTATGTCTTTAAGTAAAAGAGTAAAATTGATTATATTTAAAATGTTTTTCAGAGATGAAGTTTCTCTTTGTGACAGCTCTGATTTTCTTAAGATTTCTGGAGACCACGTCAGGTATGTGTCCATTATGTGGAGTAATCTATCTAATTTTCTTTTATTTTCATAAATGTTCCGTCTGTGCTCATAAGCTTCTGAGCTGCTGGTAAAAGAGCCAAGATAAAATATTTATTCACATGTCTTCAGCGAACTTGCTCAAACATATTGCTATTAATAATTACAGCAGAAAGTATAAGAAAAACAAACACTTGGAATGAAACCAGATCAGAACCTTAGTTACATAGTTACATAAGTTTTAAATACCCACCATTTCTGCCTGAATAATGGTTCAAACTCATGGGCAGGATATTTCATTTGCGTTTGACTAGATCAGATATTATGTAACAGAACTGTTATTCTGTCACAAGTTCATACTCAGAATAATATGGGCAAACAAGAAGTAATGGAAATGATTTGCAAACACAACATGGATTTCACTTATTATTAGTGGTGGACATAGATTTTTTTTTTAAATCTAGATTAATCTCACTGTAATCCTGTAATTAATCTAGATTAAAATGGCTCATTTGAATTCTGCCGAAGGCATTCAGAATGTGTTCTACCCAAATAATGACTAAAAGTGTCTTACAGTATGATCCCAAGCCATCCAGAATATATACTCATTATTCTACTATTTTTAAATGATATATCCAAATTTAAAGGTTTGGTGAAAAGTGTTCAGCCCTCTATACACGCTAATTCCTTCCTACAGCCCTGGGGGCTAAGCCCCCCTCCTCTTTCCGTCCTAGTGAGGTCCCTGATTCACAGTAGGCATACACAGGTCCGAAGACTTGCTCTCGCCCCCTAAAGTGCAGTTCGGCTAGGTATACATCTGCGGCAAAATATCAAGGTGAAAGTCATCATAGCTTGTGTAGTATAGATCCAGCTCCCAACCCAACTTTGTGAATAGATATATAGAGTCTCACATTAACGCAGCACGTTAACGCCGATAACGGCCCACCACTATTTATTATACACTTCTAGGTTTTGCACATTTGTATGTGACTCATATTTACTAAAAATATACTCAATATTCTTTGCTAACAAGCATATTTACAGTATTTACACCATTTAAGTCCCTTTATTTGTTCCTTTAACTACTGGCCTTCAAAAAAACAAGTAATGAAACAGTTAATGAGCGTAGTTAATGGACAGTCTAGAATTTGATGATTAAGAATAAAAATCTGGAGTTAAGTACATGTAAGTGGTAAAAATGGGTAGTGTACATCATTTTTTGGTTGAGACCACAGAGAGATTTACGGTAGTTGGTCGAGATGAAGCTCCTCTTGGTGTTGAAGCTGGTGAAGATGTGGTTCTACCCTGTTCTCTCCAACCCAAGATCAGTGCTGAGGGTGTGAAGGTGAAGTGGATCAGAGCAGACCCCGATAAACCTGAACAACTAGTGCATCTGTATGAAGACCGTAAGGACAGAAATGATGAACAGATGAGGTCTTACAGAGAGAGAACAGCTCTGTTTACAGAAGAACTGAAGAAAGGAAACACTTCACTGAGACTCACATCGGTTCAACCTTCTGATGGTGGAGTTTACAAGTGTTTCATTCAGGATCAGAACTCACAGGGAGACGCACCTGTTTATGTTGGAGTCAGTACTGGTAAGAGTCATAACTGTTTTGATACCTGTTTTCTCCTACTTTATCTTTTATAATAATAATAAAAATAACAGTAATAATAAGAATATGGATCTTTAAACAGACAGGATAAACATTTAGGGGAACTCAGTTTTTTAATATGACAACACAATGGAAAATAATTTAGAAGCAGTTCTGTTGAGAGAGTCTTCAATATTTTATTATTGTCTGTTTACAGTGTCTGAAATGTTAAGTGTTCATAACTTAGGAGAAACCAAGATTCATTTAAGTTTTTAATTAGAAACAGTCGTAGGAGAAATATATGATATTATATGAAGTTTTATTAGTAAAAATGGCTGTCTTTTGTAGGAGGACCTTCTGGGACATGTGTAATGTGAGAAGCCAGTCATATGAAAGAGAAATTAAGTGATCATTCAGAGACAATCTGCTGACCCTGTTCAGGTTTCCAGTATTAAAGGAGACATATTATGCAAAACTCACTTTGAAAAAAAACCAAGTTATAATAGGTATATGGGCTACAAAACATGTTCATGAAGTTCTTTGCACAAAAACACTCCCATATAAAGAGATCTTACCAGTTTTATTTTTGACAGTTTCAGTCCCTTTCAAAATGAGCCGTTTCAGGGCTCTGCCACTTTCATGCAAATAAGCTGTTGCTGGCCACGCCCCACCCATCCTATGCTCCACCCATCCCTTACACTGCTCATGATGAAACGAAACTTAACTGCAAAAGAAACACAAAAGTCTTTATTTGAAAGTACTTACATCTCCCTCATCTGCTGACTAGTCACGAACAGTAAATACACGATGCTGAAGATAGCTCCTTATTCACAGCTCCTTATTTCAATTTCCCGTTCCACCTTAAATACTTAAGGTGGAACAAAACTGATTGTTGCTGGGACATGGCCATCGAAAATGAAGTTCTTCGTTTTTCTCTCTCTGGGAGAAAGTGCAGGATTTGTGTTGTTCTTTGTAGCAACAACACAACACTTCATGAGTGACTCACCTCTGTCTGTAGACACAGCACTCGGCTTCTTCGTGTTCGTAAACTAACAGACAAAATGGCAGATCTTTAACTAATCTGGTGGGTGGAGTCTTGACAGATGAGGGGCAGATCTATGCAACCCAAGATCAGTGCTGAGGATATGATGGTACCACACACACACACACACACACAGACACATAAAGGATGTAATTCCATCATTACCACACACACACACACACACACACACGCATAAAGGATGTAATTCCATCATTACCACACACACACCAATAATTTAAGAGTATGTGCTTTAACAAACATTTTACAAAACTACTATTGTTACACACAAATTATATTTTTAAAATCTCCCTAGAACTTTTGCTATGTTATTTTAATTAACCTGGATCAGTTTCCTATGAAGTCGGACTGGATATAATGATGTTATAAAACAAACAATACAAATATTATTACAAGGTTTAATATTCTGGAAATTCAGGTCTTTGTGGATTTTCAGGAGCATCATGCAGTATGTGGAGGTCCATTAAATCTCCATACTGGATAAATAGTTCAACAGTATCTATACACCATATTTAATGTACTAAAGAAGAGAAACAAAATAACCATATAGCTAATAGCCATTGGGAGATAGTTGGCCTATAAAATAGAAGTGTGAAGAAGTGTGTTTTTCAAGATTATTTTTTCCTTGCTAAAGCAATCGATTTATTAAACACGATGTAGGATATTCTTTCTGTCATGTAGCTAATAGAAAGGAGGCTGAAGCCGGTCTAACTGGCGGGGGCCCACCACCACCACCTCCCCTCACCCCATCTGAGGAGCTGCTCTGTCCCTTAATAAAGGGCGACCAGTGGTTGCTTACATTCCAGGGGGCACTTCATCACACACACCATGCACCACAAGTAACACATGGTGAAATGTAAGTTTACCACTATGATTAGTTTTCATTTTATGACTTAATAAATTACTATCCCTGTCACTTAA
>JBBPDC010018926.1:0-12939 GCA_037974485.1 Hemigrammopetersius urotaenia | reverse complement strand
ATCTGCGTTATCTTGCATTGGACGCTGGTTTATCTGTGCTATCTTGTGTTGGACACTGGTTTATCTGTGCTATCTTGAGTTGGACACTGGTTTATCTGCGTTATCTTGCGTTGGACGCTGGTTTATCTGCGTTATCTTGCATTGGACGCTGGTTTATCTGCGTTATCTTGCATTGGATGCTGGTTTATCTGTGCTATCTTGTGTTGGACACTGGTTTATCTGTGCTATCTTGCGTTGGACGCTGGTTTATCTGCGTTATCTTGCGTTGGACGCTGGTTTATCTGCGTTATCTTGCATTGGACGCTGGTTTATCTGTGCTATCTTGTGTTGGACACTGGTTTATCTGTGCTATCTTGCATTGGACACTGGTTTATCTGTGCTATCTTGCATTGGACACTGGTTTATCTGTGTTATCTTGCGTTGGACACTGGTTTATCTGTGTTATCTTGCGTTGGACGCTGGTTTATCTGTGTTATCTTGCATTGGACACTGGTTTATCTGTGTCATTACATAAGCAAATTACTCAAGCATCTGAAGCTGGGAAATATCAGCACTGTCCAGAATCACCACAAGCTGTTAGCATGGCATGATCTGAAGTAGTGTCCTGCTTCACGGTAGCTTTTCTAAGTGTTAGAATCTGACTGTATAAACTGCACCTCTAAAGATTTATTTATCTGGGCTCTTCTCTTTTGAATAAAATATATTTTTCTCTCATTATGCATATTATTTGCCTATTTCTCATCATTATCAGTGTTATAAACTGACTATAAACTGTAGGGACCATTTTTCAAAAGGGTAGCATAACTCATCAGAACACCGGAGCTATTAAATTAGCCAGTGTCGTATGAGTGAAACATGCAGGACGCAGAGTGCAGCACCTCCGCATTAAAGGTCCCCTGACATGTTGATTATTGAGGTCTTAGTGTTCCCTAATACTGTATCTGAAGCCTATTTCCGAAATTGAGCCTTGGGGTAGAATTACTGCCGTGTTTGTGTGTACATTGTGTTAAACTGCACCTTATAGATGGACTATCACTGTTCTATTATTGTTCTTGCGGAAGCATTTGTTCCCTCAGTACATTAGGTCACATTTTTGATTGCTGTGCCCATTACTGCACATTTAAGCAATTTCCTCCAGGCCAAAAAAAATGTTCTGACTCTGATTCTGAACAGAGCAGAAACAGTTATCAAATAAAACAGACACTGAAAGTCTGTAATGCTAATTATGCAATCACTCATATGCCAAAATGCATTTAAATATTTCAATGAAAAAATGTGTGCGATTAATCTAGATTCATTAATCACAGAGCTTGTAGTGAATTAGATTCATTTAATCTCATGACACCCCTAATTAAAATATTTATAAACAATTAGATATTCCTAAAGGCAGGAAACAACTGTGGAAGTTCATGGTAAAAGTAGTTTGTATTTGCTGAATGAGTACAAAAGAGTTGAGAGAACAGGTACAGTTACAAATACAGGTGTATTCTCATCATACAGTGTTTTTTATTTATTTAATATGCAAATCTAATTGGCTGACTCAGCACCACTAACACTATTGGATCTAGACACTTCAGATGAATGTCAATAGAAGAGAGAAGAAGAGCGGGATGGACCTTCAGAGACCAATCAGGCTCTCAGAAGGGGTGTGTTCACTGTGTATCCAGCTCAGAGTTTACAGGTTATCCATATACTTGATAAACAGGGATTGTTCATTAAAAGGTTATTGCCACAGGGTTACAACAGAGGAATATAACCAAATGCAGAGGCTCCAGTTCTTAAACTGCTACTTGAAGACACTTTTTATTCAGTGAGGATTATGGGCACACATGCCATGTGTATGAACATATTGCCGTGAAAGAGATTCAGCAGCTTTGTGGCTGGAAGTGTGACTAGATTTTCGGATATGTGCGTTTGAATGTGAACAGAAGACGTTTGTCTAAACTCTGTCCCCCAGTCTCGGCTGAATCTGCGCCACAATCCTCAGCAGCTCAGGCTGTTTACTTTTCCAATGCCTTCAAAGCCCCAACGCTGCAATGAGGCCCAACTGAAATGTCTGGATCAGGATGTCATTGCTTGCACTAAAACTTAACACATGGGCTAAAGTTCACCATTTAAAACTGAAATCAAATAGCAGTTATTTGTGGTGGTGTAACTGGAAACAGATGGCTGCAATCCCCTGAATGAGTCGGTGCATCCGAAGCCTTTAAAACGCAGCCAAGGTCTGCAGTCCCCAGTAAAAGCAACCTCTGATGATGA
The DNA here is from genome assembly GCA_037974485.1 of Hemigrammopetersius urotaenia. Taxonomy (NCBI): domain Eukaryota; kingdom Metazoa; phylum Chordata; class Actinopteri; order Characiformes; family Alestidae; genus Hemigrammopetersius; species Hemigrammopetersius urotaenia. The sequence continues at coordinate 10,680 of JBBPDC010018926.1, read as the reverse complement.
AATGGAAAGTTCACTTGACAGAGAGGAAATAAATCTCCTAACTTTGACTTACACTGAAAGTGAAGAGTGTTTTCCTTCTCCTGTAACAAAGGTTTGTTCAGACAGAAATGTGACATTACAGCATAGGAGGAAATCAATCTGTGATAGTCGAGGAGCTCCGCTCAGGTTCTCTACACACTAACTCTCCTGAACACTATTTGTCCATGTGTTTTTAGTTACAGGCTGTAAGTTTGTTCCTCTATATTTATAGGTTGTGGCTGGCATGGATGGGATGCCATTCTTCACTAAGCCTCCAGATGTGGCATTTATAGTCCCTGATCTATAAGACCATTCATGTTTCAAGCATATTGTGGACAAACTTAAGTGTCTAACTCCATATTTATCATTCCATTGAAGAGTTTGTCTCCATGGAAAATACAGTGCAATAATGTCCAAAATGTAACTATTGTTTTTCTAAAATACCCAGACATGGTAAATTCCTATATCAATATTGGAATAAAAAGAAATAAATATTTGAAGCAATTTACCAACATCTGTCCAATAATTGTAGGATAGGTCACATCGTTTTCAATGCAGCATTTTCTGCTGATATAAATTAGACAAATATAACAATTAAAGACTGATAAGATAATACCTGTAGGCTGCTCACTTTATACTATTTATCCCCACTTTGTACCATCGATACTGTTTACAATGTTTATACGAATATATATATGAATTTGATAGTTGTCTCTCATGTTGTCCCACAACAACATATAGTGTAGATTAGTGTACAATGTTTTATATTTATTTTATAGTCGTATTAAATTAGATTTTTTAAAGTAACGCAATAGTTACTTTTCCTGGAAATTAGTAACTTTTATAATGATGTAACTCTGTTACGAACTCAGTTACTATTTGTGAGAAGTAACTAGTAACTATAACTAATTACTTTTTTAACGGTATGTGCCCAACACTGAATAAGAATAAGAAAATGATTCCAGTGCAGCATCATGCTCATGTGCAATAATATGCATTAATGGTGCAATATTTTCATTCTGGTAAACTAAGATTCACATCCCACTCACATGTTGTTACACTGCTACATCGTCTATTTATTGTAGTGTTCTGTCAACACTGGAACACTGTTCACTGCCGCAACTGTCGCCAGTGCAGTAATCAGACCTGCAGTTCAACACTCATCACTGCTGAAAGGTTACATAATGTCCACACTTGGTTATTGGTACTTGGTGTACTGTATTTTGCAACCTGCCCTCTGCTGAATGTGGTATGTTGCTATTTGTTGCACGGCGGTCTCATCTAACTTCGTATGTGTACAGAGCTGATGACAATAAAGTAACCTTGAACCGACATGTAATTAAAAGATACACCAAACAGCAAGAGATGCATGATGTGTCAGACCATAATTTAAAATACATTATATAAGCCTGGATAATAGTTAAAGTTCATGCCAGCCTGCCTGCCAGCCAGTTTTTGTTTTTTAACAATAGTGTCCTTCGCAACACAGCCTTACTTTGATCTCAGAGCAGTTCTTTTCGCCTTGTGAGAGTTTTAGTTCCTGTCCTCCTACTCAGGTTGGAAAGTTATGCTCAGCTGCTGCATCACCACTGCTTTAAACAGGCACACCTTTCACCTCCCGCCTTCAGCCGAATATGTACTGTGTTTATCCTCATATAGTCCTAGTGTATCCTCTCTTTATCCAGCGGGCTGAGAGCTATAGCAGCTGGTAATTCTCTTTAAAATAAACACATCGTCCTCTTTCGTCTTGCCGAGTTCTTGTGCACCTGCATTATAAAGGACTGCCGTGCCATTTAACTCACTGGGGTGCATACAGTCAGGCCAGGCACGGGCACCGAGGAGGAACAAAAAATTCACATTTAGATGGAAATTAACCCCAAGGCAGAAGTATGGCCTGCTAGCCATGGAGATGACACATCCTATTTGCAAACAGTTTCCCAAACCAGAGCTTTTTATGGACTGAGACGGCGACCATGTTGATTTAAGTAGAACAAAGAGGGGTTTAATCAATTCAAATGGGGCATAATTGCAAGTGTGGGGTGTCTGTTTCCAGAAGGAAAAGCCATCTTCGTCGAGAGCTACCTTTCAGCTGCCAGCCCAAGCCCACAAATCAAGCCCTGGAGGCCATCAAAGAACCGAATGTGGGAAATGGGCTCAGGGCCCAGAGGGATCCGAGTATAGAAGGAGGCAGAATAAGGGGCTTGTAGCCATCGCCCCTCTTTTAAAGCCCTTCCCCAAGACCGTATTCCTTCAGTTTGTGCCCTCCAAAACACCCTGCATGGCGCTCTTGGTCTTGGTAATGACATATTCTGGAGGACGGTGAATTCACAGAGCTTGTCTCGATTATCGGGGGCTGAAGAAATGGGGCTGCTGAAATTTCAAATGCATTAAGAGCGAATTTGTGGGGTTGAGATCAATCTGCTGATACCAACCCAATTCTGTCTTTTACAGTTCACATCTCTTTTAGTATACATGGACGGCACATAAGCTTCACACACAGAACAACAGGAAATGAAATACATTTGCTCTGTTTATTTATTTAGGGGGTATATTTCCTGTCCCTGTCCAGCACCAAGTAAACACAGACGTTTCACAGATATTGCTGCAGGCACCAAGAAAACAAGCCTTACCCTCGAGCGGAAAGTAACACTAGACAATGACACAAACAGACATAATGCTTTCTAGAGCTGCACGGACTGCGGTTCCCATTGCAAAAGAAATACAGAAGACGTCATTAAAAACCAATGACATGGTCCAGGCATAGTGAGGGCCACCAAGCAAAACAAATTTCAGCAAAACAAATTCAACTCATCAATCATTAAAAAAAACATCAAACTCATCAAATCTGATTCAGCACTGAAGACAAATTGGAGAAGCGCACATACCTTTAGCTGTAGCGGTTCTGAAGAATTTCTCAGAGTTGGCATCTGAATCCTGAGAGAGAGAGAGAGAGAGAGAGAGAGAGAGAGAGAGAGAAAGAAATAAAAAGAGAGAGAGAGAGAGAGGGAGAGAGAGAGAGACAGAGAAAGAGAAAGAGAGAGAGATACTTGTCAGTACAGGGCAAGTTAGGTAGTCTCCACAATGAAAAGAGCGGCACTGAGCTGAAAATAAACGCGCCGCTTGGTGGCGCTGTGGGTCCATGTAAGAACAGTCTAATCTTTAAACGGACTGAGCGCATTAACACTGCTGCTGTGAAAACCCCAGTGTTGGCATTTACAAAGTATTTAGGTAATAAAAGCCTATTTACGCAAAAATGTGTTGTCAAAGGGGCACTAATTAATCCAAACCGATCGGGAGGGAAAGATATCGATCTGTTTAAATCGATATGTGCGCCACAGCCGTGCCTCTGTCCGACTCGGGTGGGGACAAACGAGCTTTCTTCCAGGCATTTTACATCAAATTCAACTTTTCTCAAGGGATTAATTAACAACTTAGCGTCCAAAATGATCAACACGTAATTATGCATGATGTCGCGTAGTGAGACATTTTATTTGTAAAAGAATGTTTGCACATATTACTGTTAATAATCAAAACATCACACTAAAAACGACCTTTAGGTCTGTTTCACCCATTAAATTCCTCTCTTTATCACACATGTACGACATAAAGCTTTGAGAATTCCCAGGTTAGAAAAATAAGTAAAAACTACATTATTACACCTGGTACTGCTACTAATAATTTTATAATTATTAACAACAAAAATAAACAGGGATAGATGACTAGATTATATTGTATTATTGCACGTGTTTTGCATGAAAAATAACGTGCCTATAATAATAATAATAATAATAATAATAATAATAATAATAATAGTAGTAATAACAACAACAACAACAACAACAATAATAATAATAATAATAATAATAATAATAATAATAATAATAATAATAACAACCAGTGGTGGTGTTTCTGTGTAGATACATTTAAACGAAACCAGAACATCTGGAAATATTCGGAGATAATTTTCAGGATACAGTTCATTGCTACGACCAGGAACGTAATTTTAGTCTTTATCTCAGGAATAAAAACCTCACAGGACTGGAGAAAGACTACGGAGCTGCAGAGAAGGCACGCAGAGGAATAAAGAGAACGCGGCTGTTTATAGCTACCTTTTCATGTGCCAAGAAATCACTTTCGCAGTCTAGTAAATACGGCCTCGTTTCACATTCTGCTTGTAAAATAGTGTAATCCACAAATAAGCAGCACTTTCCACCCCGTATAAACTGGAGACAGCCATCTGAGCAAGAAGACCAGACCGGCCCGGAGGAGGCGAGGCGCGGGGCTCTCGGACAAAGGCAGACCTGCGCGTCTCCAGGAGCGCGCCGGGAACGGCCGAGCAGAGGTATCCTCGTCTCCAGAGGCGCGCCTCCGTTCCTTCCCACACGCAGAAAACGACGATTTACCCCTGAAAATTCCAGAAATCCCTGTGGATGGTCTCTACTGTGTCTCCTCGAGTCAGGGTATGCTCTCTCACAGAGTAGGATCCGTCCGAGCGAGTGATATTTTCCAACAGCCACCAAAGATCAGAAAATCCAACAAAGCGCAGCGCGGTGTGTTTGCACTTCCAGCGAAGACGAGACCGAATCACGTTTAAAAAAAACACACGTTGTCCACGCGGGGCGCGATTTTCTCCCGGGTTCCCGGCCGGACCCGGCTGCCGAGGCGCAGACAAACTCTCAATTCATCCAGAAACACCCCCACCCCCAACCAGACCCTCCACCTTCCTGAGTCTAACCTGGATTACAACCCGGACCGCACAGAGACGCAGGTCGGCGGTCGACACAGTGAAAGTGCAATGAGAGAAGGGGACGCAGGGAGGGGGAGTGGTGAGGGAGGGGGAGGGACGCTGGATAATATTCTTTCCCTCTCTAAGATGATGTCAGCCATGGATTTGCCAGTAGGGTGTTGCTAAAAGGTTACATTTGCCCTGCTTTCCACAAATCACACTTTTAGTTTTAGTTTTAAAAGCAACATGGAGCAAAAGAGAACTGTAAAGCGACCACTCTGTCATATGTGAACACATCACAGCGTGAACAGCATGACATTTTTCCACTGTATTTACCCCATTCAACCCATTTAACACATTCACCAAGTGAAGCAGTGGGCAGGAACACACAGGGCCAAGGGAGCAGTGAGTAGGGACGGTACCTTACTCAGGGGAACCTCAGAGGTGCCACTAGTAGTCTTGGTATTCGAACCCACAAGCTTCTGATGACAGGGGCAACACCCGAACCCCTAGGCCCCCAGCTAGAGGTGTACGGCAGAAACAGAGAAACCACTCAGTTCAACACTAACCTCGAAGACCAACATAACCTGTCAGACTATCACTCTTTACTGTCCCTTAGACACATTTTCACCTGAAAAACTTAAGATATAGCCTCAAATCAACTAACAGGTTATTTTTATAAACCACAACAGAGACTCATCTTTCGTTTCATAATGGACCTGAGCTTTAGTGGCGTAAAGGTTGTTTCTGAGCCTGCTGTGATTTTAGAGGAACTAATATTTTGCTCCATTTTTGTTGCTTTGCAAAAAAACCCCAAAAAAACAGGTGGAATAAAAATAATAACTAGAAAAATGCAAAGTGTGATTGCATGGTTCCTATAAAACCAATGTTTGGAGACAACTTTTTTATGAGCAAAAATGTCTTTAAAAATCTACTCATAGTGAGGATTGATACCAGCACGCCTCACTGCCTCTTACCAAACCATTTATAGTTAAGGACATTGACCTGTGCACACCTGAAAAGGAGGAACTCTTAAAGGCTCATTTTTTAAACATTAATGTTTGATTCTGTCAGTATAGAGCAATGACCAGCAGACCAGTGCAAATGGGAGGAGCAAACAGGGTAAGATTCATTTTAACCTGCTCTGACTAATGCAAATGGATCGTTTCTTTATCATTAACCAAAGCGACAGTTACAAATGACACACTCTCGAACGAACACACTTTTGACTCATTCCATTCATGGGTCTCGTCTCTCCTAACGCTGCGTGTTTAGTGGCCGATATCTCCTCTGCACTGCAGCTGTGGCATGACATCACAATGGTCAGTGTTCAATGAATTGAACTCTATGGGCAACATGATCAATTTTAAATTATCAATAGTAAGCATTTGATCAACCAATCAAAAACGTAAACACACATACACTACACCAGGCATTAACTGACATTTTGGTGTGTTTTTTTTAGCTATAAACAATACTGTGATTACTAACACAATCATTTTTAATAATAATAAAATGAAGAGATAAGTGAATGCATCTGTGTTCTATGGGTTATGCATGTTTGAAAGTGCAATCCAAAAATAATAACACGGCTGAATAAGTGATAACCCAATGTAAATATTTTATTTTTGTTAGCCTGTATAGTAGAGTGCCACTCTTCGTTTCCAGCTTCGTCCCCAGATGCCTCCAGATTAATGCAACAAAGTCCAACTCATGGCCATAGAGACCAACTTCACAGCTCTGAGAAAGGAGCAAAAAACCCAAAAGCTCTTGCTGAGGGAAGGACCTGATAGAGTTTGTAATTCACCTGAACTGAATGAACATGTTTGGAAGTCGACAGGCACACTAATTCCTGCAATAGTGTTCATGTCATACCAACAAATTACATATTAAGAGAAATCACAGATGTTTAAATAGCACTGATTGGGTGTGTAGCGTACACAAAAAAAACCTCTCATCTTTGCTGTTCTCAGTTTGACAGGGGAATGATCCAAATGTAGTACTTCCTGAGCCTAGAAAGATCTTTCACCTTGTTAATATCAAGTCAGGAAGAAAAACAATATTACTGTATTAAGAGGACTTTACTAGAGTAGAGCTACAGGAAAAAGAAGTAGCACATACTCAGTATATTATTTCCAAAGTGACTACAGCTGAGCTCATGAACAAATTATTTTGTGGCTGTCAGAACAAAGCCTTACCTTTCATTGAAAGACATTATTTGATTTCATTATTTGATTTATTATTGAAATTTCACAATGCATGGGAGAACACACATGATCCAAAACTACTTGGAAACGATCTCTGATATTACTTTTCATCAAACCTTATTAGGGTAAGGATAAGAAAAACGGTCTCTTGCAACTAATCACAACAGGAAATCACCAGTAACTGAGATCTGTCTAATCCAGCACCAGTAAGGGCCTGCAGAGCCATTGTGCTTGTAGGTCCTCCTTTCTTCTTTCTGCAGAATAGTCAGCCAGGCTCCACTGGGCCTAAATGTTCCAACATAGGGGTCTAATGATGAGCTCTCTAGAGGATATGAGACGTCCTCTAACTTTAAAAGTGGAGCAGAATGACAGGCAAAAGGTCCCCCAGCCCTGTTCCTTCTCCCCCTTTATTCCAAATCATGCATGACTAGCCCTTGAGGTATGTCTAATTGTCTTTCACAGGAAATGCACCTCTACATCGGGGCCTTATTCTCCTTGTACCAACGACCCTGCAGGGGGTGAGGGCAGGGTAGGACCCAGACAGGGGAGAGTGAGTGGGGGAAGTGTGACAGAAATCTTTCATATGTCAAAAGTGACTAGAGAGAGAGAGAGAGAGAGAGAGAAAGAAAGAGAAAGAGAAAGAGAAAGAGAGAGATATTACATTTTCCTCTGGATGACAGAGGAGCTCAGGGAAAATGAATGAGAAACAAACCCATAAAGCAAGAGCCAAAGACAGAGAAAGATGAAAAATAATAAAAAATAACTCTTCTTAACATCCGAGACACCAGATGACACAAATAAACAACACTGTTTGTGTATATGTGGATGCATTAGCAAATATAGAGGAAAGAGTAAAAACTATGTGCTTTAAGTAAGAGCGGAGATTATCCGTGATGGAGTCCACTTTAAAGGCATTTCAGCATTTGATGCTCTTAATGACAAAATCCGTGGTCATCCAGGATCAGCTTCTTTAGTCTAAACGAATCCTTTGTCTACATTTCCTTTATTCACTGTGGTAAAAATAAAATATCTCCATACTGTCATATATTCATGATTTTAACCGAAATGTACTTCTACACAAAGAAGGTCAACATAACAGTAGGGAGGAGTGTGTTTACAAACAAGCATAAACATGAGAACACAATCACTGCACATTTGACAAAAAACACAGAGAAATGCATTTTAAATACAAAGCTATTTTTAAAATGTTTTAAAACAACAAAATTGCAGTTCAGTCCAAGTTCTGTTGTATGTATAAGGTGGTGGCACAGCGTTAAATGTTCATAGTTTTTGTTTGTCTTTGTCTGCCAATTAAAAAAAAAGCTGATGTACGTTTACGAGCAGCACACTTTTCTCTGACTTCTTAAGAAATGCACCAAATTCCTCAGTGAGCTGCTGACAGAGAAGCTCCTCAGACTTTGTTTACTTCGGTGGGAGGAGACGTGGATGTGGCCAAAACGCAAGCGCTGCGAACGGAAGCAGAAACGAAGGAAGGGTGGCTGTGTTAGCACAACCAGCCAACCAGGAAATTTAAAGAGACGTGGCTTCATGAAAACATCACTGACTCAATCATTCAGCCTGATGGACAGGGGATAGGTATCCCTCTCTGTCCGGGAAAACTCGCTTTGGGGAACCGTGTCTGTTTATAAACAAAGTTTGGTGTACAAACGCTGCAATCGTGAAGCACTGTTGTCCACTGACTGAAATTTGATCTTCTACCTGCTGAGGGAGTTGCATGCTGGTGGTCATCATGTACCTCCCACGTTGCGCTAATGCTAACCAGGCTCTAGCATGTGAACTTTGCTTCAAGAGGGAAAAACAGCTTGGACAATGTCTACACAAACATGAGACCTCCACGGCCCTCACCCGCACCCACATCGGGGAGTCAGACCACATCACTGTGTCCACGGTTAATGCTTACAAGTGAAACAGCTGTCAGTGTGATGCAGAGATAATAATCTTTCTCTCAATCTCAGCAAGACTAAAGAGATGATTGTGGACTTCAGAAAGACACATCCCACCCACTCTCCACTTAACATTAGCAGCTCTGCTGTGGAGATTGCTAAGAGCACCAAGTTCCTTGATGTGCACATGACTGAGGACCCCACATGGACAAGCAACACCACCTCCCTAACAAAGAAAGCCCAGCAGAGACTTCCCTTCCTGAGTAGGCTAAACGAGCACCTTCCACTTTCCACCCTCACCACTTACTTCAGAGGGTAGTGAAAACAGCAGAGGACATTATTGGGTGCCTCTACCCTCACTAGAAGAGATATTCTGCACACGGACTGTTGAGGCCTGCAGCATTGTGCAGAACTGCTCCCCCCCCCCCGACTCCTCCCACAGTCTATTCATACTCCTGCCATCAAAGAGGAGATACTTCAGCCTCAGAGCCATATCTGCCCCAGACAGAGGGACAGTTTCAACCCCCAGGCTGTCAGGCTCCTCAACACCATGCTGCCCCCTGGGACCCCCAAGCTGTTTATACAGAACTTATCCTCATGCGCAGCCACATTATCTGATGTACATACACAGAACCCATTCTGAAGCTGCTATTTATACTTGTTTTATACTGATTGTACTGTTTGCAATGTCTATACTGATTATACTGTACTGTATAATGTATACTACTCCAGTGTAATTTTTTTTCAATCATTGCACATTTTACTTATGTATATACTGTACAGAGAGTTGTCCACTCACTCAGGACAGGTTAAATCTCACTCTAATTTCTACTTTTTTTGCACTTATGTCTACTGCACTATGTGTAAACTGTCGAATCTGAGGTTTGCCATTTCACCTTTCACCTCTGCATACTTGTTTATGGTTGAGATGACTAAGTTCACTTTGACTTTTGATCTTGAACTTAATGAGGAACTCAAGAACTGTCTTACATTTATAATAGAGCTTGAGTGATTTCTGTAATCTGTTACAACTCACTGTCAAAGAAAAACACATTTTCCCAGTTCAGTAAAAACTCAAAGGATCTGTTATAAGATGGCATATGGCCAGTAAGCACTTTGTAAATAAACAGAAGCCAGCATTTTCATGGCACATGGCCAGAGAGGGCCAACCAACATTTTCATAGGGTAATGATTAGTGTCCTAGGGATCGCCAGCAATGAGCCTTCGACCAGAGTGACAGATTGAGTCTTAAATTGAGGTAATTAGAAAAATGTATGTCTATACATAACATCACTGTAATTGAGAACAGATAATAAAGCTATCTTTATCTATATACCAGGCAGCTGGCCTGGGGGTCAGGGAGTTGCCCCTGGGCACCACTGGGGTTCCCTCGAGCAAGGTACCATCCTCACACACAGATTAAAGTGCCTGTCTAGTAAACAAGACATCCTGGGGTCAAATCCCAGAAGGGACATGTGGGGCAGCTGGTGGCGTGGAGGTCAGGATGCTGCCCCTGCAATCAGAAGGTTGTGGGGTTAAATCCCAGGACTGCCAGTGGTACCTTTGAGTCCACACACACTGCTCCTTGGGCGGTCTGCTGGTGGGTCACCCAGGACTGTGTGGTGTGTTCACGCATTTCTATAAGAGGCCACTTTATTTGAGAAAGTGTTTTAAAGGCTCTGAATCATTAAATGGAACCAAAGCCACATGCAAATGGAAATTATTTTGCTAGATTAAAGATCTATAACTGAAAGTGACCATTTGTCATACGTGAACACACCACAGCACACAGTGTGAACAGCACGAAATTCAACCTCTGCATTTA
>JBBPDC010018918.1:0-12939 GCA_037974485.1 Hemigrammopetersius urotaenia | reverse complement strand
GATGCCAGTCTGCCTGTCCCGTCCCTGTTCCCTTAGAGGCAAATCAGAGTGTGGGCCTAGCAGCCCGCATTCTGACAATAGGTGCAGCAACAGCGCTAAAAAAGGTCTGCTGCAAAAAATTAACAAACACCTAAGACTTTCTTTTCTGAACTTCCATGCTGTGCATAACAAATGGACACTTTCCATAGAAAGTCTGAAATGGGACTTTTCCACATATGTTTTCCACTTGTTTCATTGAGCTGCAAGTAACAACTCATTCATAAAAAAAGTTTTCGTGCAAAAAACTCATCTGATATCTAAATAATATAAATAATTATGATGAAATATAATTAAAGCATATAAATAACACTTTACAGATACAGAAAATTGAGAAAAACAATTTTTAAAATATAATGACAGTTTTTGTTGCATAAGGACTTTAATCAATCATTATATTATATTGTATATATTTTTCAAATGATCACTAAATAGAGGGCAGCTGGTGGCCTAGTGGTTTAGCGAGCTGCCCTTATGATCAGAAGGTTGTGGGTTCAAACCCCAAGATTGCTAGTGGAACCTCTGAGGTAACCTTAATGAAGGTACCGCCCATAAACACAGCTCCCTGGTTACATTCTTCCTGGCTGCCCGCTGCTTCACTTGGTGAATGGGTTAAATGTTCATACTGTGTGCTTTGCTGTGGCATATGACAAGTGGATAACAAAAAATTATTGTTGTTTGGCAAAACTCACAGCTCAGCATTTTACAAAGAGTGAAATATTTCTTGACTTTAGCCAATAGTGTTTAGACAGAATCCGGTCATTCTGATTGGATTATTCACCCTGAACTAAATGTATTGCATAATGCTATGCGAGAAAATTGTTAGGAAGCCAAATACATCACAAGGGCACTTAACTAACTAACTCATTCTTATAGACACAAACTCCCATCCTGGATCTGCACAGTGGCTTTTGTTTGTTTTTACTTCTCCATGCTTCTCCCACTCTGCCCAACACTGATACTCATCAGGCTCATTTTGGCTTTTTCTCTCCTGCACTAATGCCGATGCCCTTCAGTGTGATGGTTCGTGACGTCTCTGCAGTGTTTTTCATGTGGTCCTCATTTAGCCAGTCTGATTAGTTATCATTTACGTCTGTGTTTTGTCTTTATTCAAATAACTTTGGGACTACTGGTTTCCTGAGCTTGGATTGTTACAGAGATGCTGATTCTTATGCCGCTTTTCCACTGGCACAAGGAACCGTGCCGTAGCGCGATCAAATGTTTTTCCATTACAAATAAGGCGAGTCATACCAAAGCCGGGCTTTTCAATGGCAGAGCTGAAAGTGGGCCGCAGCCAAGCTGACTGCATTACTGCTTTCTGATTGGTCGAAATGTCATCACAACACGGAAAGAAGCCATTGTTGTTTGTCCACGCAAAAAACAACAATGGAGATAAAAAAAACTGGGGAGCTGCTGAAATACAAGCATCACTGTCTGTCTGGGCTGAAGATATATTTGAGTGGGAGTTTTCCATAGCACTAACAAATTTATCGCTGCGAGAAATGCAAAGTTACCAGGACATCAAGTTAACCGGGCTAGGTATTCGAGGCATGGCTAAAGAATACTGAGAGAAACTGTAAAAACTCAAACAAGGCTATAAATAATAAATGACCACAATACCAAAAGAAGCTCTGACAGAAAAATGTTTGCTGGTGATGGATGCAGTTTTGTGATGACGACAGGCCATAAACTGTTTGGAGCGAACTGCATTGTCAACATGTCAGAAACACCTTTATCAAGTTGAGAACTACTGGAAAATCAAACACGCTGCCACTTCTGTGCCATCGCAGTATGGTTCCTGTATAATTATGGGAAAATGCCTTGAGACTTTCCAGCCCATTCATTCTGCCTCACTGAGCTATAAGTAAGAGGTCATTAATACAATTCAATTGAAACATCCTTTTCTCATAATAAGTTCAAAAGCCTCTTTTTTGTTTTTTTTGCACCGTTGTCAGACTTCTGTGAAAGGCTAAATGACTGAGGGTAGAGACTCCAAATCTTGTTTTAGGAATCTCCACGCTAAACATGTGCTCTTCATCAGCCTGGTGAAAACAAATGACTTTCCCAACCTTGGCCGTGTCGCAATCCTAAAAAACACACTTCATGCCAGAAGTCTAATTGTCGGCACTTATCGTCAGCCTCATGTTCCGCATTTTTTTTGCTTTACAGCCCACGCAGCAGATGCCATATCATATGATGAAATGGGAAACTGAACTCTTCTGTTTGCGGACAGAGTGCGATGAGATGTACCACATCTGTACTGCACCACACTCCTTGCATTTATTAGCTTTATACTAGAGCCCGACGACAGACACACACACACACACACACTCATCTACAGCACCATACTAAAGACTTAAACCAGCCAGAATTACTGTAATGATCAGTTGAACATTTACTGCTGGAAATACGTAGCTAAACAGGCAGTAATCTTGAGGACAGATGTTGTGTACCTTGTGTGTATGTTTGTATGGGTGCGAGTGTGGTAACTTCTCATGTCAGCAAAAGATATTTAGTCCTCACAAAGTTATTGTACATGTTGTAATACCACCAAGTTGTCATGTATTTCATTATTAATATTCATATCTGTGCTGGGTATCAGTGGTATTAAAGCATATAGAATACCGCTGATGATTGTTATTATTATTATTGTTATTATTATTATATTTACTATTGTCCATGTTGGGATATCGGTTACATGGTTAAACTGGTCCAGCAAGTGCATTGTGTTATATGTACATTTATATACATTAAGATATGTTTGCCTGTTGCAGTCATTGGGAACCCGCACGCAAGGCATGTGTTTGACCAGACAGAGTAAATATATAAATAACATAATGAAGTTTCCAGTCGTGCATGAAAAATGAACAAAAACAGACATCCAGGTGGTCAGGAGTGTCGCTGACAATTTTGCTGTTCAGTTTTTGTTAACAGTCACTTTGCAAACTAATGTGATATTTGAAAAAATTACTGATTTATGATTAAATATAATTAAAACGTATACTTCTAAACATATGGATACATATGGAACCCTGCAACAGTAAACTGACAAAGCCACATCATAAGCTGGTCCTGTCTTTCAGCATTAAAGATATCCTGACAGGTTTTGCTGCATGGTATGGTCTTTAATCGATCGTTAAAAGCAAATGATAGTTACTGGTAAGGGAAGCATGACATGACCGTATAAACTAGACTGAGAATCATAACAACAAAAAAGTTTATCATGATAATGTATCACCATATTATTCTTGCTTGTCTGACTCTGCCTTTCTTCTCTCTTATCTTACAGATTTTTGGCTTCGTCAACGCAATCAGCCCAGTAGGCAACGACCAGCAGAATCTTCTGGCATTCCGCTTCTCCGCCCTCAACCCCGTAGTGGACCCCTGGGTCTTCATCATCTTCCGCAAGTCCGTCTTCCAGAATGTTCGCGCGTTCGTCTGCCGCTTCAGCAGGGCGGCGGTGAAGACCACGCCCCCCAGCGGCTTGACGTTCCCCCTGCAGACCGGTGGGCCTGCAAACTCTACTGCTCTCCAGAGCAAGATTTACTGCAGCATCCCTCAGTGAAGGACACTGAAGATGAACTGAAGCTCTGGGAGATGCTGAACCATGGCAGAGACTATTCTAATGCACCAGGGATGAATCTGACAAGGATTTGACAGAGTTCGGTGCATTATTCCAGCCAGTACACGTTCTCCCAAGCTCAAAGAAAGAGAAAAGCAGTGTAAATACTGGCCTGTGTGTGTACGCACTTTAACATGTGAAGCATAAATCGTGCTTGGTCCCACTGTTAACTGCACTGAATGTATTGAGTTTATTTCAAATGTCAGAATTATTTCCACATGAATGTGTATATTTCCACAGACACTTACAGCCAAAAAAAAGGACAAGTGGTATATTCTATATTTAATGTACAGTACTGTGCAAATTTTGAACCACTGTGCATTTTGCTTTGAAGCACCATAAACAGTTTAATCCCTGTCAAACTGTTTTATGTTTGGCATACTGAGTAGATTAAAAGAAAAAATGGAAACAAAATTGCAATGTAAGGGGCCTAGATAAAGATGTTTCAACCACTCAGCATTCAGCGCCACCAGTATACTGATCACCGCCTGATCATCTGGAATCATCTGCACCTGTTTCTTCATTGGTTCAGACCTTAAGATGATGCTGTTCTGATTGAATGATGTATGTGTAGGTCACTATGTGGCTTAACAATCAAAAACATTCATCTGGTCAGTTTCAGGGACGGAAATGAGAGCCAAAGCCTTCAGGAAGCCTGGGGAACTGTTCCTCAAAACTACATTAGAAATAAGAAGTTCTTGGGAAGCAAAATATGAAGAAAGGGGGGTTGGCTTCAAACCTTTGTACAGTACTGTATATACGTTTGAATGAAAAGGAACTCAGTGTATAAATTTTGTTTCAGTGAGAGCACTGAACATTATTTCAAAGCACTGTAGAGGAAATGGTCCAGTTATGCTTGTAAATCATGCATGACTGTTTTGAGAGCTTTTGCAGAAAGTAGGTAATAAAAAAGTTCTCTAAAAGTCAGTTCACACCGGAGGTGTTAGCAGAGCAATTTTTTACTCATCAGTCTGATGGAAAAGATACTCTTCCCAGGTTCACCAATGCCTCTGTTGATAGCAGTGCCAGGTGTGCGTCTTACACCTGTCAAAATGCAACCCTTCACACCTACTGTGTTCCTTACACACACATTTTTCCAAACGTGCACATGTGAGTGAAGCATTAGGCCCAGAGAACCAGTCAAATTACACACTTCTTTGCAATTTCTACTGCATTCCAACGTATAATTAATCATAATTTAACCCTGTTATGATCTCAGTGGTGGTGCTGTATCATCAATCACTGGTTATGATGGGGTTGGAAAAATTTCCTAATGGTACGACACAGATCTACAGTTTTGCAACAGAACTGTTAAAGAAGGAAAGAAAAAGACAAGAACAAGGTGATATTCCCCTGAAGCAGAGATGGACAGTGTACAAACCCCATTATTTTTCAGAGGGAGGCATCAGTTTTGTCAGACCTAACATAATGCTTAATGAGTCGAGCCCATTGGATTTGCGAAATGTGGTTCGGTAAAAAATTTTGTGGAATCTAATGTATCCGACTGAAGTGATACGTCTGTGAAATCAGACAAAACGCGACAGCATTTGACAATCACCATGTGATATTTATGGCATGGTTTTGTCAATATCATGTAGCAGAAACACCCCTTTGAAACATCTGCGCCACATTTACAAAAAGCTATAAAACTATGTATTTTTAAAAAAAGCATTTATTACTCCAAAAAAAGGTTTAGGAGTATTTAGTTTTAACTAGATAATGCAAGGCCAATGTAAATGCACCTTTATACTACACCTATGTGCAGCTGAGACACGTCTGGTGTGAATTCAGTGTAAATATCAAATGATCGCATGAAACTGAATAACATTGTGAATGTAAGTATTGTAATTATAAAGAAAAATCCATTCCCAATATGACATAACAGAAGGGAAATAAATACACGGGTTTGCATCATTAAGTGACGTCCATATACAAGCTGATGAGAAACATCTTCATTGTTGAATATGTTTTCTCCATAGTGACTCATTAGTTGCCTGCTCTTGCCAGACGCAAGGACTGATGACAATTTCTTGATATGTTGCCATCAAGTGGTTCTGTGCATTTGCACTTCAGTTTCAAGGCAAATGTATTGCTGTCACGTCGTTATACTGCTTTAGTGCTTTTCAAAGAGACTCTGAAGACCATGATTAGCTGTATCAGGTGCATGTGAATGGATGTTACGAAGCTGTGCTTGAGGCCCTATCATCTTGTGGGGCCAGATGTGAACTCATAACAGGAATGTGGAGAAATGCACCACAAACAAGGATGTGCTCACTGAAAATTCATCGCTGAGTGCTTTTTTACCATTTGATCTAACTTGAATGCCACCCCAACAGATCACTTTTTCCCAAACAAAGCTGCTAACTCTTCCAAATCACGTTTACTCCGGCTGTGACATCATATCTTTGAGGGCCACATATAGCCACGGGTAACCCAACTTTTATCACCAGCTGAGTAATACTTTCTATATTTTGGTTTACATTGATTTTCTCCACACACATACACACACACACAATACCTAAACGTTTCATCTGAGTATTCAGAAGAACTTTTGAGCTGTTTCATGCTGCATTCTTGAATGTATAGGGACAGTGCTGATGAGGGCACTGTTGCCCCCGCCATTGAGCTCTACTGACACTGAGCATCGGAGAAAACCCACAAATAAGTGAACACTCCCACTCACACAAAGTTTGCCATCAATGTGCCCACTCTCGTTCTGAAATCATATCAGGCCTCACAAAACTTGGGGCATTTTTCCACAGTCGTAAAGGAACCATGCTGTGTCTAAACTGTACTGTGATGTGCGGAACTTCCAGCACGCCTTTCTTTTCCAGTGTTAGGATTAATTCTTTTATGGGCGGTCGTTGTCCAAAATTTGTGTCCATGAATTCAAAGCAGAGTTTTTCTGTCAGAGCCACTTTTGTTAATGGGATCTTTTATTATTTACAGTCTTGTCTGACTTTTTCATTTTTTCCTTTGCATTCTTAGCCACATGACCAAAATATAACCCAGCTAAAGGTGCACCTTCTCATTTCTCACAACATTACAGATAAAATCGTTAGTGTCAAAGAAAACTCCCACGAAAATGTTTCTTCATCCAGACAGACAGTAGTGCTTGTACTTTGTCCATTTCCAAGTTTGGATCTCCATTGTTGTTTTCTTTGCACGGACAGTAAAAACAACGGCCTCTTTCCAGGTTGTGATGTCAACATTTTGACCAATCAGAGGCAGAATTGTGGTCGGCTTGGCTGTGGCCCGCTTTTGGCCCCACCACCAATCAGCTCGGGTACAGATCACTTAATGTTTAATGGAAAAACATTCAATTGCAAAACAGCATGGTCCCTTGTGCCTGTAGAGAAATGCCATAGGTTTTCTAGTCATGGATGGATTAAGCCTATAACGCCTGACTTGAGTGCATTCAGTGTCTTTTGTTTAGCTTTGAGATTGAGTTGAATTTCATCTGAACTTTGCAGCTGCACTGCAAAAGAGAATAGAATGATTTCAAACTAACATGTGATTTGACTACAGTATCTGTGTCTGTTATTTATTTAAATGTCTATGATTATTTCTGTGGTTATTTTTCTTCCATTGAAAGACATTGATGGGATATTATGTAAAACCATGCCTGGGAGCACAACTATTTGCACTTTCCTTTACCCGACCATTTGGTCTGTGTGGTTTAATGTTTGTGATGTGACAGAAAAAGGGAGACCTGTGGTATCATTCCTTCTGGATTTCAAACTCTTCCACATCACTTTTGTGGTGTGTTTGAAGTAATGTCTGTGTTTTTGCCTAACCTTCTCTATCGACCCATGGGATATCCATAATGCATTTTCTGCCTAAACCAAAAGTTCAGACCAGGCTTTGCAAAGGTTCCCTAACGGCTCTGGAAGGCAGTAAGACAAATGCTGAACTGGGATCACAAACGGCAAGCAGGACCATTACTTTCCATATATGGGTGACTGTTGTATCTGAATGTGGTTGCTATCACCTTGGACTGAAGCGCTTGTTTATACAGTTCTTGAAGAAGCAGTGGGCACTGATACCGATGGCGGAAAGTTTACAGAGAGCCACCCAAACCTTTCAAAACAAATGTATACTTTGGTGTGCTTACAGTGAAGGGTGCATCAATAGTACTTAAAGTCATATTGTTACACAAAAGATATAAGTAATCATTTGTGTAATGTAAATTATTGAACCTACTTACTCGAAGAATGCATTTCGTAATGGCATTTTTTGTGGTGCACGCAGTTGCTCGTATAGACATGCTTTTGTATGGTTCGAGTGAAGTTTTTCTCTGCATGCAGTGTTGTGTAAAGTTGTTCCCATGCTGAATTGCACTTGGCTCCCTTTGTGTATATTGGTGGTTTTCATGCAGTGTTGAAAAATGATACTTGTCTGTAAATGGAGAGTTGTAAGGAAATAAAGATTTCTAAAAAAAAAACGTTTGATTTTTGTGGTAACCGTTACATTGAGCTAAATGTTCTTAAAAGCAGTATTTTAATGGGTCTGGAGAGGTCTGAAGCCAACAGAACATAAAAAAATCAATAAAAATTAAATAGATATACACTAATTATCGTGTCATGCAGGTTCCCATTATCTTTACTAGGGCTGCACGATATTAGGAAAACATGCGATATGCGATAATGTTGTTGAGTGTTGCGATGGGGTTATCACATGCGATAAGTAAGTAAAAACCCTTTATAGTGTTAATGTTGTTTTGCTTTTGATTTGTGGTAATAAAGACTCCAGACGCTGACTAGTCTATGCAGAAAAAAAATGAAATGCAGTACTTCCATTCCAACACTTCCATTTTAAAGAATTTTCTTAGACAGAGCATTTAATTCCTCCAATAAAATTTTTTTTACCAATTTGAACCATTGAATATTGTTGAAAAAAATCTGAAAATATTTATTTAAAAATTTTAAATCTATAAATAAATGTAAACATAATTTAAATTATAGTAAGTTCTTAGCCAGAAAAAATAGCAAAAGGAACAATCTATAACAGCAGCACAGAAGATGAAGAAAACTGCCCAGTGATTTTTTTGCCCTCTTCTCTGTGGCTTTGGGTGAATAGCTTTGAAAAAACACCATTTATTGCAGTTCAGTCAGTCTTTCCCGATATGTATATTGCACATGTTGATATCTCGATGATGGTAAATTCCTCGATATATTGTGCAGCCCTAATCTTAACTGACTTTCATGACCAAATACTAAGCACAAACATAAAGACTTGAGGGCCAAACACAAGAAAGTAGGTGACGTGAGGGTAGACCGACACACAAACAAGAACCAAAGTTCTTTAAATACATACAAGACGAAACCCAGAACCAACGAAACAAAAACCAGCTGTTCCTGAATACAGGAAACAAGACCCTTTGAACAGTTTCAACTTAAAAGTCCCAAACATACAAATGACACAATGACGGCCTCTAGCGGCCGCTGACCGTCACACTAATGAACAAAAAAATTAATTTAATTATATAAATGAGACACTGCACACTAACTTACGTCAATCACCCTTAATAAAAGTATTATTTTTAATCCGTTTGTAGTATTATAATTATATTTTGGTAAATAACAAATAGTAATAAAATTTAAACATCAGTTTCACTCTGTAAGTCAGACAATTATGTCGGTGCTTGATTCTATTTGCTTTAACAAAAGCAGCCGGATGTGATCCGTCCACTTTCAAATTACTGTAAGCTGTGCACTGGCATCTTGCAGCAGCTTTTTAAATTAGTAATCAAGAGGCCTGTGGTTCTGGAGGTCCATCAGCTACATGGTCTACTGAGGAACAGTTCAGAGCCTTCATGCCCATGATTACAGGCATAAAGCAAACAGACACGAGACAAAGAAACGCAGAGCAAATAGCAAACTGGAATTTCGGGCAAAGCCAGTCATGCCCCTGACCGTCTTGAATTTGTTTAAATAGCAGAATAAACAGGCGCGACTATATGGTTTGTCGTACTCACACCAGTCAAGCAAGTGAGCATGGCTGGGAAACGAACACATCTGGTTGATATTTCCACATCACAGGCTCTAATTAAAAGGAGGAATTCATCATTTGTTGAATATCATCACTTTCAAAGCGAAACTTGATCCAACTTTGCAGAACATGGAAGAATAGTTAGGAATCTGAATGCAAATGAAAGTAATATTTAATTTTTTTGGACCATTTCTATTCCGGCACTCATCGTGAAATGCTAACTCAATGTAAATAGAAGCTGATTTGGTCAAAGGATGAAAAAAAAAATCTTTTAAAACAGCAGAAATTTTCACTCTGACTGGCTTCTGTCAGGAACCACTGGAGTGGTGTTGAGGACACAGTTGACAGTTAAGCTGGGCCTAATCTGCCCAATTTATTTGTATTATCAGGGGGAAAAAATCACGTTTCAGCATATATATCATGAAGGTTTAGCACACCCACTACAACTAGAACAACAACAATAATATTCATTAATAAGTGCTTTATAGTGAAATAGAACGTTTAAAATATCAAAACAGAAACACAGTAGAATAGCAATAAAAATATTATTAAATAAAATAAATGGTAAAATGAAAATCGGTAGGATGAATTGCATATAGATTTAAAAGAATCTCAAATTTAAAATGTGTTTTTAAAGTCTGTGCAGACCTTTATTGCCTAATTTGAGGAAGTGAATTCAGTGCCATGGATCCCCAGGGGCAGAATATATGAATATATTGTATTTATTAAAAAGGCTTCTTCTGTCATTGGGACATTTTAATGGCACTCTTGTAGATCAGAAAACCTAATAACCCAATCTAACCATATACAGAGTTTCTTATACAGAGTGACGTTTGTTTCAGAACAGCTCATTGCTCATCACACAGACACAGATAAGGACTGTACGTACATAGATAGATAGATAGATGCTTTATTGTCATTGTGCCAGTACAACCAGATGATGTTTGGGGCACATGGTCTTAATAAACATTCATAAACTCCCCACCTCAAGCTTTCCTAAAGATGTCTGCATTTGATATGGACTGCAGAGATAATCTAATTGCCTTGATTCATGGAAATAAATAATCTGTAAATAGACTGCAATGCAGTAGTACAGTCATACTGGACGAAATGCCTGCAAGTTAATTGCACTTTTCCTGTATGATGTTACATGCAATATATTCTTATGATGTGCAATAGTTCTACCATGTGATATTATTAATATTACTAATCTACTACTAATCTCTAGTACAGTAGTCCCCAACATTTATTTCGTCATGGACCGGTTTAATATCAGAAAAGGCCCGGCCTTTAAGGAGTGGCAGATAAATATACGTATTTATACAAATGAATGATACACATAAAAATGGGGATATTTTGAATATATAATAAAGGGGTATCTTTAAAATACAATAATAAACATAAATCCAATGTGTACTCGCAGTTTTATTAACAGCATTTTCATAACAACAAGCCAACAACATAACCAGGTAACATCCACAGTTTTTTTTTTTCTGTGCAGCCCGTGGACCGGTGCCACATGACCCACGGCCCGGTACCGGTCCACGGCCCGTGGGTTGGGGGCCACTGCTCTAGTACATACAACAACAGACTCCTAACCACAATTTGTGTTACTAGTAATTGACTTAACTGTTAGTTACTTACCTATAGTGTTTATACTCGAGTATTTGTAAATATAGCATAGTGTATTTCATATAAAGTACTGGATTTCTTTACACTTTATATTTTATACTGTTCTTGTCTTTGTGTCTGTTGTAACATAAGCAATTTCCTCTGGGATCGATTACGTTTTCTGATTCTGGTTCTGGCATCATATATTGTATCAAAACTGTTTTTGTAGTTAGGTCGATAAGTATTTGGACATGGGGGCAATTTTTGTGGTTTTCTCTCTATATACCACCACAAAGGATTTGAAATCAAGCAATCAAGGGCTTTAACAAAGATATTGCATTGCATTGAGCTTGAATGTTGAACTGAGTAAACGGCTATTATACTGGGATTACATTTATTTTATAACCAACAAGCCGCTCAAGGATTTTAAAATACCGAAACCCTAAAATGCGCTGAGGACTGGAATTGGAAACCATTAAATGATCTTACAGGACAGATATTTGCACACAAACTGTTCTTAATAAAATTGATCTCTCTACGGTTCTCTTTCTCCCTAACTTCATCAGAAAGTCAAATTACTGAAATGTGATTAGTCAGAAAACACTACTCAATTCTGCTCAAGCCCCAGAGATATTACTGGAGGTAGATGACAAAAGTTCATGTCACACTGTGTGCGTCACACTCTCGTTGCTATTAAAGACCATGAGGCACTTGGGAAAACAGAGAAAAAACCCATAAAGACCCTCTTCCTTCTAAATCACCAAAAAAAACAGTAAGTAGTGAATTATAGTCACTCTGTGAAACAGAGAGAAACATCTCTCACCATTTGATCTTCACTTTTTAAAAAACTGAACAGAAAAATGGACAAGAGGAAACCTATATTAAAGTCTATGTATTTGAACGCATGATTTACTTACTACAATAGTTCCAGTGCCATGCTTTGGACTCTGAAGGTAACTTGTTTTTCTACAACAAACTAGATAAAACGTGAATGCCCTGAAATGATTGGATATTATTACATTAAGTCATTTCCTCTGGGATCAATAATGTTTAAGTTGAGATTTACTGCAGTTCTGTCAAAACACGCTACCCATTGAGATGCTCTACTGTGCACTTCTGCGCATGTGCTGTTCCACAGTCTTGGGACAGTCTTGCGTTAGGGCAGTGCTTCTCAATTATTTCTGTTACACCTCCACTTAAAGTGTATCAATTTGCAATTTGAAATAAAAAAAATTCAATCCTGATTTTAAATGTACATTTTTTGACCATTTGATATTGGAAAATAGACATAATCAATAAATAAAAATAAATTCAAATTGATCAGCAACATTTTGACTCAGGAGCACAATAAGCTAGGTTCGCTGGTGAGACTGATGCCGCTGGGTCTGGCATGTTTTTATTCGGGATTTTCAAAAAATTACGATTGAATGTAAATATTCATCCGATCAATGCATAGTATTGTTTAGTCTATATATTTTACTATTATTTTCACTATTTTTTCTCATAGCTACCATGGCAAGAACAAAGCAGACCATCCATAAATCCACCGCTGGTAAGTCTCCCAGGAAGCGACTGGCCACGAAGGCTGCTCGCAAGAACGCTCCGGCCACCGGTGGCATGAAGAAACCTCACCATTACCGGCCCGGTCTCTGTCTCTCTCTCTCTCATATAGATATATA